>JAWMAG010000004.1:13382500-13527500 GCA_037013455.1 Ceratitis rosa | reverse complement strand
CATGTTTTTTGTATATTTTTCAACAAAATACTATTTTATTGAAAACAACTTTTAATAAAGCAGCTTGGACCATTTGCCGGCTATCTTCATAATCATCCCAACCAAGCTCGTCCAGTTTTACCTGGTCATAAAAACTGTATGTGCTCGGGTTTTGTCATGATGAAACACACAAGCTTTCTTCTCTTCATCTTCTTCTTGGCCGAATCAATAATAGCGCGCCATTCATCCCTTCTTTTCGCTGTTTGGTGCCAGTTGGAAATACAAAGTGTACCCAGATCGCTTTCCACCTGATACTTCCTTTGGAATTTTTCCTTTACACCCGCTTTCACTGGCGCTGTCTCTTTAGGTGCTGAACAATGTCAAGGTTGCCGTATTCGCCGTTGTATCATAAATTGTTCGTAAAACTTTTTTCTCGAAGACACGTTTATGCACTATATACATATAAGTACGGCAATGATGAGGGATGTAGAGTTTGATCTTCGTTCGTTGAGAGAGAACTTTAATTGCCAATTACCTCCTCAATTCAAAGTAGCACCTGTTGGCTAGAGTGATTCTGCGTTGGATTTCCAAGTCGACATTGTTGTTGGTGTTAATACTGGTTCCAAGATAGCCGCAGTTATATAGGACGTCAAAGTTATGACTGTAAACAATGATGTGGGAGTCGATTCGCGAATGCGATGCGAGTTTGCTTTATGACAGAAGATATTCCGTCTTGCCCCCGTTCACTACAAGACCCACATCCTTCGCATTGGATCGTCCTTTTTGAAGATTGGGCAGAAAATATGTAGATTCCAATCATCGGGATGCTTTCGTCTGATCTAAACCTGCAAAGAAGCTGATGAGTGCCCCAGACAATTTGATGTTCTTTAAGCGAGCAATAGCTTTTCGACTCTATTTATAGTCGGGTAACGGAACGTATTTTCCATCATGTTGGATGATGGAAAACCATTAGGTTTTCGGGTTCACAATCTCCTGGTGTTGCCCTTTCACTGCCATTCAGTAGGCTGGGTAAGTGTTCCCTTCATGCATCAAGTATGCTCTGGGTATCGCCCATCAGACTAACTTCTTGGTTCCTATATGAAACTTTCTGTGAGTTGCCGCATCTCTTGATAGAATTTTCGAACAATACCCAGCTACCACACGTTTTGCGAACGAGCGCAAAGTTTTTTGAGCCACTGCAGTTCGCATTCCCCATCGTATCAGCTCTTTTTCTAATGCTGTCGAAAACCAATGGTTAACGCAGCGGCTGTACGTAGGGTACCAGTTGCTGATGAGTCCTCTCAGAAAGCAGGAATGCTAATCAAATAGAAAACCGTTAGGTTATCTGTTGAGATTGCCGCTTTTTGACGTCGAACATTCTTTGTGTTTGTTGACTGGCGTTCTTTGATACATAGAGGCGGATGTGTGTCTTCGCAGCGACAAATTAGTGATCCGAGTTGATGTTAGATACACGGAATGTATGCACATCAGGGAATATTTCGTCACAGAGACTGAATTTACCGATAGTTGTGCCATAATACCACACCAAACCAAATACCATATTTACCCACAAGCACAATTTTAACATCGTGGCAGGGGCAGCGCCCGACATTCCAGGTGCACGTCCTCAAATCGTGGCCCTTCAAACGTATGCGCGGGTCGTCATCAAAAGGTGAGTCTCTCATTCGAGGCTTATTTTTATATTTTTTCATTGCCGTATATTTTTTATGTGGTAGGTCTCACACTACACACAACCGCTGGGGAATTCGCCTTCTCACTTTAGTTTGCCTACAAATGTCCAATGCCTGTTTGTTGGCTACTCTGAGGATACTTGGTGTAAGACCGGAAGTCATGAGGCACTAGAACCATACTTAATAGAATCGTTTCTGGCCACTCACAGGTGAATGACAGCCAAAAATTTTCAACAGTTCTTTGAACACTGAGTGATGCCTAATGCCTCCACTATTTCTTAACAGCTTGTCTGTCGGTATTGCCCCAAAAAGTTTGCAGATTTTTATCGTCCTTTTGAGGGGCTGGCCGACTAGAACGAGGTGCATCTTGGATTTCAAAATTCTCGGAACGGAGTCGAGCAAGACTCGTTTGGGTCCGGCGTTCACTTACCGCATTTTCAACGTGAATCAAACACAGTGTTCGTCACAGTTGCGTTTTATTATAAAAAAGCGTCACAAAACATATTTCATCGGATATTTCAATCATTTTCTAATCAAAATAACTTTCAAACGAATGGCGACTTGGAGAACTCTCCTCACGAAAATTACGGCTATATGTCAGCTTTCAGAAACGTGCTAGTATTGTACAAAATAACCTTATCAAAACCATCTAGTGACGAAAAGGGTGGCGGCTTACTTGATTTCTGAAAATTGCTGCTCATAAAACCCCTCGTCACGTGATTTGTCTTTCTATACATTGTAAACAATGCCTTTAGTTAGTTAGTTGTAAAAAAAACCTATAAGAAATTAGTTACTTAGTTAGTGATTATTTTATTAATTTGCATTTGTAACTACTGATTATAAAATACATTTTATATATTATTAAATATAAATATTCCATTATTACTAATATAATAATTAGCGCTTTGTAACCGCTGTAGGGTTATTCGGCCGGGCTCCTCTACCAATTTATTCTAAGCCGCCTCCGATAAGCGGATGGTTTTTTATGAGTAGTTCTTACTTTATGTCATCAGTACACTATGGAGGGTTTGACAATCCCTGCCGAGGGGCGATTGTAGCTAGAAAAATTTATATCTTATAATTTTGGATCCCCCAGGCATCATAAATCGAATCCTGTCCTTTCGAACGATAGTATGTAATTATAACCACTCGCCTACAGCAGCCGCTGATTTTTACTATAATTATTGAAAATAAGTGAATACCTAGTACACACTCGAAGTATTTTACGATCTTTGACATACGACGGTTGCCTATTATATTACCGGCTTAGAGAACAAATAAAATATTAATTATCGAAAGCGTTATTGTTTTTTTTTTTAAATATTCGCCATTTATATTATACACTTTGCCATGCGTTTGAACCAATTCTCGAAATACTTTTGCCAATCTGATTGAGGTATCTCCAAAACGTGCATTCTGAACTCATCAACTGCCTCTTCAGGTGTCAAAAAACGTTGTCCTGTCAGTTTATTTTTTACGCTTCTTGACACCGGAGACAGGACTATTTATAAGGTGGACGACTCATCCAACGATGCTATTCGCGCTCAAATTGTTTCAGTGGGCATATGAGAGCTCGTCTTCCGCGGTTGGTTTTGCTGATTTCTTGAAACACAAATGAAAAATAAACAGTTGTGTACCACTCAGAATTGACTGTTCCGCGTTGTTCTAGTGATAGGGTTGCAACGTGTCTAGTTTTTACAAAAAAATCAGACAATCGTTTGTTTGGAAGTGCTTGGTGGCGAACAACTTTTGTTGGATTCGGCTCATCTTTAGACATTTTTACAGCCATCTGTTGTTTACTTTCGAACTCATACGCTTAAATCCACGATTCATCACATTCATAACATCGTAACATTATAGACGTGTTTCGACATTTCTCTAGACAAATTGACACGAGCCTTTTTTCGAGCGATTGACAATTCGTGTAGGATCCAAAAATGCATGTAATTTGATTGTATGCTCGCTGTACTAATACCTATATACGCTGTTGATGAGTGGCTGAGTTAATCCACGTCGAAAATTGTAAAAAATAATCGCAAGAAAATGTTGGGAATAAAATTCCATTTTTTGGTGAGGTGAAGATTTGAAGTTGCCGTAAACATTACAAATAGCGCTGATATATCAAAACGTTCAGAGTATGTATAACCTCAAAAAAAGTCAAACTTTAGGTTAAAGTTGTCAGTTGCCAGTTAGCAACACTTGAGTAGTCAAATCCCGAAATGAAAAAGGTAACCCTCGTACATATGTATATACAAACTTGTACTAGAATGCGCGACATAAACAAATTACAATTAATTGTGCATTTAGCGACTTGTTTTCTTATAGTTGCCTCATACATATATTTGTACATACATATGAAAAAGTAGTTTGCCGGTATATTTATTTGTTTTTGAGTGCAAATAAAATTGCATAAAATTATAATCAAATCAATTTAATCTATTATGAAACATGCCATAAAACCAGCTGCACAAATGCAACTAAATTCAGAAGCCGGTCGGTAGTTGTAGACGCGTTACATTGCTTACCCCGAATACAAAAATATTTACAGAATTTCAAATTAAAAAACGCAGAATATTTATATTAAATTTATTGAAATTTTTTTTGAGTTGGTGAATTGAGAAATCAAAAAACAATACCTAGTATTACTACATTAAAGAAAAAATAAACTAAATACTCAAAAATGTTTTCAAACCAATTTCTACGCAATTTCTGCGTTTTCGCATTGTTGTTGTGCACAGTCTACGCACAAGATGACTCTATTGCTGCAGTGTCCACCACTAGTGCTCCGGCAGAGAGCTCTAATGCGGCAGAGGTAACAAGCACTACAAGTACTATCATTACTGATATTGTTGCTACATCTTCAAGTCCTGCTAATAAAATCAATCAAAATGCTGATACTGTTAGCTCCACGGAAAATAGTGCTGCTGTTGTCGGTGCGCCGAATTCAAAGAAATATTTCTCAGGTAAAAATTGTGTTTGACATGACAGACGAATTAAATTGTGAGAGAAAAATTGAAAAGCTGTAGAATATCAATTTACTTACATTTGGGCATTTCCACAGACATGTCAACCGCGGCCAAAAAATTCAAAGTCTAAAAAAGTATGTTGGTTTAATATATTATTATAGGGGATTCATTAAGGGATAAAGCCACTATAGAGGTTGAAAAATAGACTGATTTTTAAGAAATTTATTGTAGGAATGTGGGGAAAAGAAATAAAATCTCTATTTAACCTTTTCATTGAATATATATTGAAGTATAAAAAAATATTTTTTAATTATTATTTTGTTACAAAATGGCGGCGATACAGTCCATTATTTAATCCATGTTTTTTTGAAAGGCATCCACGGGACGATTGATTTCTTCCAAAGGATGAGAGCTAGAACAGAAATGAAAAGGTTTTATGATCCACAAACTATGGTCTTTAGAAGTACGTACGGATTTATTTTTTAACTAATTTTTTGTGAAAGCGGTACAATTTTTTTTAAAAAGATTAATTTTTGGCTAAAAAATACGCACTGAATTATTAAAAAAAAAGTTTGCATTTAATCGAAAAACGGCTACGTACTTCCAAAAAAATGTATTTATGAAGCCACCATCAAAATTTCAGATAAATGGACGCAATAGGGTTCGAATAATCTGTCCTCCCAGTTTGAAAAATGTGATTTTGTGAAAAACGCGTTTAAAGTTTTCATTGCATTCAGCGCAGGCTCTAAGAGGCTGCAGCAAAATAAAAAGTTCAGCTATTTGAAATATGTTTTTCACTTTAAAACAAATTGCATATCCATAATTGTTTTTGCGGTCATACATACTATTAATGTTTGTTAAAGATTTTTTTTTTTGAGGACCCAAAGGTACCCGGGACCAAAAAAAATAATGCGTTTTCTAAAATCCTAGAGTGGCTTTACCCCTTAAATTTAATTAGTGTAAACAAATTGTTTATTTGGTCATACAAGTGTGAAAGTTCTGTTTTTAACATTTCTTTGCGTATTTTGTTTTGGTTAATGATTTTGATGAGAGACATAGGAATATATGTCTTTTTAAATCTCATCTAATATGTAAAGAATAGAAGCAAAATGTAAAAGGAATGATGCGATTCCCAATTACGGTAAATTTTTTTTTTTTGCCCTAAATGTCGCGTGCGACATTGAAAAAGAACATTTGTTACCAGTGCGTCGAAAGCATTTGTACAATTTACATCAAATATTAGTAGCAAACAAATATTCTTATTACAAATTAAATAAAAAAAATATTTGCTCGAAAATAATCAACGATTTGCTCTATCTACTTATTTAAAATTTGTAGGGTGCGACATCGTAAGTGTCAAATGAATAATTTCAAAACAAAATTTCTTTCGATAATATTTTGATTTGTAATACAATTTCAAACTTATCCAAGTTAGTCACTGAAACGGTAAGGTTAAGGTATACAAGTAAAGGTAACTTATACTTAAAAAGTGCTCAGCAAAAACATTTTCAGGAAACAAAAATTCACCTAAGCTTTCCTAACTCGTCCTTCAAATTTTATTTGGCGGCAATTATAGGTTGTCGCACAAAAATGAAATACAAAGTTCTCATTTCAGCTAACGCCAGGTAATAATTTTTACTTGCGTAGCTTGTAGCTATAAGCGATAAACTTTCGCATAACAAACAAGAAGCATTTATTTTAGTTTTAATCCTTTTAATCGAAATTAAAGAAATTCATGGGTGTTTTACAAAGATTTTTACTTTTCGGTTGGAAGCTGCGCTCATTTTACAAACAATTTTTTTTGTTAACTTGAATGCTATAATGCAAGAAATTGGATGTACATATATATTGGGTGTCCTCAAAAGAAGCCGGCGACTTTTTAAAAGAAACCAAATCCATTTTTTTAAATTTTATAATAATTCAGTAATTTCCATATTTTGAATGACCTTTCGTCATCTTTCCGGCAACATCAGTATTCCACGCTCATAGAACTTCTGGCGATTTTAAACCCTCGTAATTTTCGAAAGTTTTACCATTTAATGAGTTCTGCAAAGATCGAAACAAATGGTAATCTGACGGTGCAAAGTCAATGATAAATGGTGAATGCATCAACAGTTCCCAGCCAAGCTCTATCAGCTTTTGGCGAGTGACTAAAGATGTGTGCGGTCTGGCATTGTTCTGGTGGAACATAACACTTTTACGATTGACTAATTCTAGCCGCTTCTCGTTGTTGGATGTATTCAATTTGTTCAGTGATTCACAGTAGACATCCGACATTGTTTGGTTCCTTGGAAACAGCTCAAAATATACCACACTCTTCCAATCACACCAAACTGATAGCATAATCTTCTTATGGTGAATATCAAACCTTGAAGTGGTTTGTGGCGCTTCGTAATGCTTGGACCATGATCGTTTTTGCTTAACGTTATTGGAAATAATCTATTTTTCATCTCCAGTTATGATTTGCTTCAAAAACGGATCATATTTATTGCGTTTAAGATGCCTATGCTTGTTAAATAAATTTCTTTCAATTCATGTGGTACCCAAATATCAAATTATCTATTGTACAATCTCACGCTCAGTTACATAACGATCTAATTCAGATTAAAACTTTGATATCGTCATCATTAACTTCACTTGATCGACCTGAACGTGGCTTATCTTTGAGTGAGAAATCTCCCGAACGGAATTTGACAAACCAACATCGACACTGTGTTTCCTTTAAGGCCTTATCACCATACAAATTATCCAACTTTTTAGCAACTTGCTCAGCATTTTTTCTTTTAAGGAAATAATAAAGTAAAATATGGCGAAAATGTTCTTTTGTGGGCTCTATATTAAAATTGACGCCAAACAAAGAAATATAAACAAAATTACGCGAACTTTTTATCAAAAACAAGCTAAAAGTGACAGCTTATAACTGTCAAAAGGAAAAATACAATTAAATAGTCAGAAGCTGTTCCAAAAAATTATCAACGGAGTCTGTATGAAAAATCGCCGGTTTTCTTTGGGGCAACCCAATACATGGAATGGAATTTGTTTAATGGTTCTAATGGAAAGGGATGGAGCTGGAGCCATCAGTAAAATAAAAGTGTGAAAACGTTGTTTTATCCGATACACTATAGTTTTATCAATGTGTAGAAAACAACACAATCTGAATTGAAAATTTGTCTTTAATTATAAGCTGGACGAAAAATGGATGGGAGTGAGAAGCATTCCGTTTTATGAAATGAAAATGTTTTGTTAAGTTTGTAATTTTGGTTGTAAAAATAAATATATTGCATGTATATATTAAACACCGATTAATATTAAATTAAACATAAACTATTGGATGAGTGCATAAGTTCGTGCCCGATTCCGCTGGATGGCGTACGAATCGTTTGAGTGTGGCGCTCGTGAAATAAATATATAGATATTATATATCGTTGGAAAGGTGACAGTCCGAACTGTAAATCAAGCATAAAATAACTTCATTTTGATTTGAGTTGCTTAGTGAAAAGACGCATGGAAGATGAACAACGAAAAAGATCATATGCGTCATATTATGTTATACGAATTCCGCAAAGGAAAAACAGTGGGCGCTGCAACTAAAGATATTCGCGAAGTTTATTTGGACCGTGCTCCAGCACTCCGCACAGTAAAGAAATGGTTCGCGAAATTTCGTTCTGGAGATTTTAACCTCGAAGATCAACCTCGCAGTGGACGGCCTTCTGAGCTTGATGACGATGTTCTAAGGACTTTAGTTGCGAATAACTCACGTATTTCGACGGAAGAGGTTGCCAGTGAATTGAACGTCAACAAATCAACTGCGTTTCGTCGTTTAAAAAAGGTTGGGTACACTTTGAAGCTCGATACATGCGTGCCACATCAGTTGAGTGAAAAGAACAAAGTGGACCGTATGTCCACAGCAATTTCTTTGCTTCGACGGATCAAAAACGAACCTCTTTTGGATCGGCTCGTGACTGGTGATGAAAAATGGGTCCTGTACAACAATGTTCAACGCAAAAGAACATGGAAACAGGCACACGAAGGGGCGGAACCGATGTCGAAAGGTGGATTGCATCCGATGAAGGTACTGCTGTGCATTTGGTGGGATATCCGAGGCGTGATCTATTTTGAGCTCTTGCCAGCTGGAGAAACGATCACTGCCAACAAGTATTGTCAGCAATTGGTCGAATTGAAGAAAGCAATTGATGAAAAACGTCCGATTTTGGCCAATCGCAAAGGAGTTCTTTTCCATCATGACAACGCCAGGCCACATGTTGCAAAACCGACCCTGGCCAAACTGAAGGAGATGAATTGGGAAATCATGCCGTACCCGACATTGCACCTTCTGATTATCATTTGTTTCGATCGCTGCAGAACAATTTGAATGGAAAAAAATTTAAAAATGTGGAAGACATCAAAAACCACCTTGGCACCTTTTTCAACGAGAAACCGCGCGATTTCTATGAATCAGGCATCTGTAAATTGGTTGAACGTTGGGAGTGGATTGCCGAACATGATGGCGAATACATAATTGATTAATAAAAGCGCTTTCTTCAAAAAATTTCAATTTTAGTTTGCACTTGAAATCGGGCACGAACTTATGCACTCATCCAATACTTAATATTTTTGAAAAAAAAAACAACCAATTAGTCGCATTAAAATATTTCTTCGGGTTTCGCTAAGATAAGTGTTGGCTTTCTTTGGTTTGGAAACTACTTTTGTTTTTCTCGCATGCCAAAATCTCTGTTTTTTTGTAATTATTTTAAAAATGAACAATTGGCCAAAACCATACTTAGGACCAATCAAAAGGCTAATCAAGTGCTAAAACTTTCGCCATTTGACACTTTGAATGCGTATGATTGTCGCATTCGACATTGGAGATATGTCCATACACATACCATATGTATGTACATATGTACACTCAATTCTCTTTTTATGCGGTAGATACGTTCCAAAACTAACCGCACAAAAAAAATCGCATAAAAAATACACTAATTTATTGTAAAAAAACAAATATTTTCCATTACCTATTTTCCAAAACAAATAAAACAAAAAAAAAACTCATTAATTACATTATATCATATGATATGTTCCAAAATTTTTTAAAAGTTCATAGACAAAAGTATTGCAAAAAATGAGGATATCATGTTGTAAGGTGATTCGATTTCCGAGGTATTGTGCATCATAAATTCTTTCCGTCTGGTCAAACTTTGATTAAAGAAACTCTGGGGTTTTTCCGTCTGGTCAAACTTTAATTAAAGAAACTTCACCACTGTAATGCATCGCTTCATACTGCCGAAAATTCACCTCATAATGTTTAACAATTATGGCGTCTGCCCGATCTTGCTCCGCGTGACTTTTGGCTGTTCAACAAGCCCAAACGATCGCTCGGTGTAACGGTGGATTGAGCATATTCCGGCCGAGTGGTTAGTGGTGCGTATTACCTTGCAGAAGGTACTGGGTTCTAGTCCTGGCTCGACTAACATCCAAAATTATACGCAATTAATTTAAATAAAAAAATAAGTTAATTCTTCTGCTTGGGGTCACCAGCTCTCGGCTGGGAATGTTTACCCCTCGAAGGCGGATTAAAATAAACCGTAGGAAAAACATGAAGACGCACACCACAATTGGAGCTTGGCCGAAAATCGCTTCAGTGGTTACAATGCGCCAATTATACTGTGTGTTTTTTTACTCATGTGGTTTTGAAGAAGAAATAAAAACCATGTAATTTATTGTAACGATAAGGGTTTTTATTACATATATTTTAAAAATGATTTCGAACAAGTGACCGTTCAAATAAATCCCCGCCAAGAGGCCCAGTTTTCGTGGAGTTCTCTTCCCATTGCTCTGGAACCTCACAGTGAACTCACTATTAATGCAAATGAAATGGGGTGGAGGCAAAGCCATGATCTCGTCATTGCACATAGAGGCAAGTTTTCACAAACCCTCTGTGATTTGAGGCAGGGAACACTCAGAAAAGTATCGTTTTGGTCTACCAGATGTGGCATGTGTGTCAACTCAAGCTAAAAAATCCTCTCAATCAACCCACCAGTACTGCACGGCGTTCAACTTAGCTTAGGGACAAAAATCAAATTTCTAGAAGTCATCTTAGACAAAAAAAGCTAAACTGGAAAGACAATATTATCCAAAGGTACGAGAAGGTTGCCACTGCCCTCTATACATACTCTCTATACATATACATATGTAAAAGAGCAATAGGTAAGAGCTGGCGTCTAAACCCCAGAGTTTGTCGTTAGATCTACTTTTCAGTAATAATACCAAAGTTCCTTTATGGTGCGATTTTGAGGTGGTCGACTAAAAATAAAGCTGCAAGTGAGGTTCTAAATAAATACATACATATAATATTCAATATTTTTCCACTGGATTTGGTGGTACATCAATCGGCAGCAATGGCTGCACTTCATCTAGGAGAGTCAAATCAATGAGCCACTCAGCCATCGGGACACTCGAAAATCTTGAATAAATACTAAGATATACAAATTGATGTGATCCAATTATATTAACTGATAACTACTTCAGAACATGAATTCCAAGCAGGGAAGAATGGGTGGATAATTGCCATACTTCAAGTGACTTCATCACAACCTAACCTAACTCTTTTATGTACATACATACATATGCATGTATATATGAATGTATGTACATATGTACATATGTATATACACATTTTATTACTATAAGATCTAAACATTTAGTTTAATTATTTATTATTATTTTTCATTTATTTATTTTTTTTTTTAAATAACATTTTCTTAACAGAAAATTTCGTTGTAAACTCTAAACTGTTACCAGATAATTAATAAAATATAGAACATTAATTATTATTTTTCTTTATTTTTAATTAAAAAATTCCAACGAACAATGTGCAAATTACTTAATGCCGCGTATACATATGTACATTTGTACATATGTATGTACATGCGTATTAGATACAAATTATATTTACCATGACTTCTCTTGATTCGGTCAACCATACGCACGTGCTCTGGCTTACACGTCTAAACATGCGCTTGCTAACATGTTTATACATGCATAAATAAGTCGGTATGTATGTACATATGTACATGTATTTGTTTATATGTAGTACAAGTGGCACAGCTACATACAACGCTAGCAGTGACGCGTAGCCGTCGCAACCGCCACAGCAGCCATTTAAATCTGAAGGTCAGCTGCTTCGAAGGCAGCATTTCAAGCGCACAATATGACCTTTGTTATGCGCTATTTACGTGCTAACGTACATATGCATCTATTGATGTACAGATGTATACAATTGTACATATATACAAATATACTATTTATACATTTGGTTTTTATTGAAAGAGAAGCACAACAAATAAAAAACACTTTATGTCTAGGCCTTTTTTGCGCAGCTATAAAAAAATTTAATAATTAGAGTATAGCTTATCTCCTTGCAGTACTTACATATATTTTATATATACCTACACTTACAAACAGATGTACATAAACATCTACCTCCATACATACATATGTATGTATGTATGTATGTTCATACATTTTCATATACAGCGTGGTTTACTTGATCAGAGATACTAATTTAATGGTGGTTAATTTACGTTTGTACTAGCAGATATTTAATTATATGAACTTTTTTTTTTTTAAATTTTAATTAATAATTTTTTCCCTTCCAGCGGCTGACTTGCCAATTTGTAAGCTAAGTAGTCCGCAGTTCAACGATTGTATTAAAAATCTCCTACAAAAATCATTAGAACGTGTAAAGGACGGCGATAAGCAATTGAATATACCCACAATAGATCCTTTCAAACTTAATCGCACCACCTTTCAATATCAAAGTGGCAATGTACGCGGGCGTATATTCATGCGTGAGGCACAAATATATGGCTTTTCGAAAACTGATATAAAAACATTGGATTTGAAAATCAACGATGGCAAAATCAAAATGAAAGCACTCTCGCTGGTGCCAGAGATGCGCTTAGTGGGCAATTACAAGGGTGAATTTGTGCTGAATAATGTGCAATTGCGGCCAAAAGGTGTATTCAATGTGTCATTGGGTAAGTTCTCTCATGCCTACATATGTATGTATGTATGTATGTATGTACATACTATATTATTTGTGTGTAAATTAATTAATTATGAAATTAATTCGATTTTCTTTACTTTCTTATACAGTTAACGTGAATATAGACCAAATTTATGAGGGTGGCTTCTACGAAGCTGACGGCCATCGTTTCGTTCGTATGACAAAATTCGATGCTGAACCGAAAGCTGGTAACTTTAAATTATCTGCCACTGGTCTGTTTCCGGATCCGACATTGAGTGAGTGAAAATACTTTAAATATTATGTATTTTACGAGGGTTGCGTTTTATATTTCGGGATTAGAGAACAAAAAAATATGTTTGAATTGTTTTTCAAAATCTTCTCCATTAAGATTTATACACTTTTGCTTGCGTTTTAACCAACTGTGGAATCAGTTTTGCCACTCTGACTGTGGATTGTCCAAAATATGCGTTCTGAACGCATCAACCGCTTCTTCAGGTGTCGAAAAACATTGACCTCTCAGTTTACTTTTTACGCAAGGGACTTAAAGAAAATCATTCGGTGCCAAATTATAATAAACGTTAAAAGTTCTAAAATCCCGAAATCTAAATGGTAGCTCTCGTATTCATTATGTATAAGACTTAACTTATTATTTTATTTTATCTAATTTTTTATTTTACTTTGTCCAATTTTGCTGTATTTTATTTAGTTCATTTATTTAATTTATTTACTTAATTTAATTGAGTTTCATTTTATGTTATTGTATATTATTTTGTTTGTTTTTGTTTAATTATATTTCTTTTTTTTCGCGGATAAGGAGAAGAAAAATGCCTTCCGCATCCTCATTTTGTCGTCGCACCAATGGTATGTACCACTTGCGGTCAACTAAAAAGCTCTTCTCTAAGTAACCGTCGCTCACCCTGGAACCGCTTTCGCATTACTTTAGAGTGATTTCCTCATAATGGTATTTTATCTCGCCACCTGCGTACAGGACCTGCTTTTTGCTCGTAATACCTTTTCTGCGAACTCCTTTACATTTACGTTGGCATCGTCTAAAGATACATGACGGATCTTCAGCTTTCCCTATTTTATGTAGATATTTCTTGAAGTTTTTGTTTGCATTGGCAACATTTTTTTGAGAGATCGATGGAAATGCTTGCGCATGCGCAACTATGGCTTCAGCGGATACAGTACGTAATGCCGACGCTACCGTTAAAGTTGCCGTGCGGTATATCTCGGCTTCGTACAGCAAAATTTTAAAAGGTGTCGCCATGAAAAGCTTCCTGGATTTAAACCCAGTAGCACAGCCTTGGGTCTAGTCTTACACCCAGATAGTTAACAATTCTTCTTGACTTTAACGTGTCTAAGATTGTATATTTCCAGAGGTATGTATGTGTTTTATCGTTAATAGTAGCAACTTGGTTTTTTCTGTTGCCAGTGTGAGACCGCGCTGTAATTATCGCGGCAATGCCGTCAGCCGTCTCAAGGTCTAATATGCCATCGAAGATGACGTTCCAGAGATCTGCTCCGAGGATAGAGCCCCGCGCTGATCCTAACGTCACCTTGTGTTTTCGCTGCTCGTCTATAGTTTGGTAAAGTAAGATTCTCTCCTTAAAGTAGATCCTCATCATTAGGCTAAGACATAGGGGTGTGTAGAATTTATTCTTTAAGGCTTCAATCAGTTCTTTCCACTTCGCGCTATTGAAGGCAATTCGGACGTCAAAAGTGGCGAGTAGGTTTATTCGCTTGAATTTGCGACAACTTTGTTGAGCCCTTTATAGGCTTTTTACTACGTTCCCGATTGCTCCCAATGTTGATCTATCAGGCCGAAAACCATATTGCATTCCTGAGAGCTCTCCATCACTAGCAGCAATAGTTGCTTCCAGTCTCAGTTTTAGCAGTCTTTCCAAAAGTTTTCCGGTTTCATTATATTGCGATAAATATATTTTAATTTAATTTCCTTTTGTTGTATATTTTAATTTAGCTGTTTTTATTCTGATTTATTTTGATTCATTTCGTTTTAGTTTTTTGTTTCAACCTATTTTTTATAGAATTTTATTTTATTTCGTGTTATTTGATCTTGATTTATTCATTCACAAAAATTATTTTATTTTATTTATTTTCTTTTATTTTATTTTATTTTATTTTATTTTATTTTATTTTATTTTATTTTATTTTATTTTATTTTATTTTATTTTATTTTATTTTATTTTATTTTATTTTATTTTATTTTATTTTATTTTATTTTATTTTATTTTATTTTATTTTATTTTATTTTATTTTATTTTATTTTATTTTATTTTATTTTATTTTATTTTATTTTATTTTATTTTATTTTATTTTATTTTATTTTATTTTATTTTATTTTATTTTATTTTATTTTATTTTATTTTATTTTATTTTATTTTATTTTATTTTATTTTATTTTATTTTATTTTATTTTATTTTACTTTATTTTACATTATTTTATTTTACTTTAATTATATTATTTTATGTTATTTTATGTTATTTTATATTCATAAATTTAATTTATTTTATTTTATTTTATATTATATTATATTATTTTACTTTTTTATTTTATTTGCTTTATTTTTTTATTTTATTTTATTTCATTTTATTTTATTTTATTTTATTTTATTTTATTTTATTTTATTTTATTTTATTTTATTTTATTTTATTTTATTTTATTTTATTTTATTTTATTTTATTTTATTTTATTTTATTTTATTTTATTTTATTTTATTTTATTTTATTTTAATTTGTTTTGTTTTATTTTATTTTATTTTATTTTATTTTATTTTATATTATTTTATTTTATTTTATTTTATTTTAATTATTTTATTTTATTATATTTGATTTATTTTTCTTAACTTTTTATTTTTTTTTACTTTATACACGTTTATGTATATATCTTTTAGTTTTTTTTACTTCTATTCTGTCCGTCATCTAAGTCGAAATTGCCACTTTTAAACCGTGCAAACCACTTTGGCACGGTAAAATATGATGGCTTTCAGTAGCATTTTTCTTCATGTTAAAGTAATGAAGATGAAGTCCCCTCAAAAACACTTTATCTGGTACAAATTTCGACATTTTCAAATGAATGAAACAAATTGTTGTTCACGCTAAAGTAAATGACATCTACTGAAAACGACGCGAAATGACAGTACTTTTGAAATGAATATAGCCACAGATGAACACGACGCGAAATAATACTAGTAGAGCCCTCTCTTAGAAAACCACACGAATTAATGCAAATGCAATAGTTTAATTAAATTTAGATAATTTATTTTATTTTATTTAACTTAAATCATATTTTTTACTTGTTTTTGGTTAATTTTTTAATTATTTTATTTTGATATATATTTTTAATTTTTTTATTTGAGTTTATCTAATTTATATTTATGTAAATTGCTTCATTTGCTGTATAAAAATGTTACTCAACCTTTGTATTCTTTAATTTACAGATGAGCTTGCCGTTAATATTGTAAATCAATATTGGCGTCAAATCTTTCAAGTTTTCCTGCCCGAAACACGCCAATATTGGGGCCCAATGCTGCTGCGACAAATCAATGAAGTTATGTCTGTTGTGCCATATGACGTCTTTGTTGTTGAGTAGTATATATTTCTGAAGCATAATACATACAAGATAGGTGTATTGAAGCTGCCTGAGGATGAGCAAGTTCGTTACTTAAGTCTTTCGATTTAGTTGTTCTCAAATGTAAAATTTCAATATAAATATGGCTATTACATATACATATGTATGTGTAACTTAAGCATATAAATATTTAACTTTTTTATATGTTTTTTATTTTTTATAAAAATAAATACTGAACTTTGAGCTTTGATAAAAAATATTATAGTATGATTTCCATACATAGTTTTTTGCTTTTACTGCTGAAATAACCTTATTTTTACTCTTATGTTTAAAATGAAGTAAGGGTAAAAATACTTTTTCTAGTTTATTTTAATTTATAATTAAAAAAAACATACATGTGACGGCTTTTCGGTTACTCACTTTTGCTTATTTTAGTACCCTTCGGTTTGTTAGGCAAGATTTGGGGTCGTTCGTTACATTCTTACTAGAATATTTTATAGTTTTTATTTATTTTTTTTTAAGTATTTATTATTGCTTTTATTTTTACACATTTTACATATTAAGACCTTACAAGCGATTTTTGTTTGTTTCTTATGCGATATATTTTGGTGTACTCGGTGTATTGGCAGGTGAATCACGTTTAACCTTGAAAGCTTAGAAAGATTTAAACAAAAAATACTTATATTGTAGCGAATTTAAATGAAGTAATTTTACTTTTATGTATTTTTAATGGTACAATGTAGCTTGCTTATTTGCTTAGAACTGATCGACGCGCTTTTTAAGATAATTTAATTACGTATGTACAATTGTTAATCTAATGGCGTTGTTATTTTACAAAGTAATATTTCAATTTTTTTTCATCAAATCTGTATGTTTTTTTATAATCAGAAGACAGAACAGGCTGTTGTTTCAAATGTTACAAGCTAAAAAGGAGTAAATAGGATTTCTTGCTTTTGAATTTATTGCGTCTAATAACAAGGAATAGAAAAATGCATACTCTCTTCCCAACATATTTTTTCATTTCTCAAGTTATTAGGGCAATTATTATTAATTCACTCTGGTAAGTGGATAACTATTGTTCTCTACTAATTTTTTTGTGATATGACTGCTTTTTCAGTTTGCACCAATGATATTATCGCATTTTTAGTGGTAAGCTTCCACAAACTCTATAAGACTAGATGCAGGAGGCTCTTCGGTGCATACCTAACTGGCCTATTCGACTGGTCTATGGGCTGTGTGTTAATTCAAGTCAGGTGGAACTCGTCATATTCACTGAAAAGTAAGAAGTATCGACAATAAAACCACCACTTTTAAATGGGATTAACCAAGCCTCGGGACCAAGGCAACATATACATACATAATAAGCGGATAAAAAATACTCTTGTCTCTCTTTATACATATAAAAATGTGAAAATGAGGCCTAAGATGTGGTCTTTGAAATTTTGCATACGACTTAATGAATCTTCAGCCTGCAGCTCCTCATAAAAAACCATCAGCCTTTCGGAGGCAGCTTAGTATAAATTATGGGTTCCTCCATTTGTTGGGAAAATATCAAGACACAAAACCACAAATTGGAGGACTAGCTCGGTCGAAAATCGCTTCAGCGGTAACAAAGCGCTTTAGGATATATACTGATGGATCGAAAATCGATTGAAGAGTTGGGGAAAGCTTCACCTTCTGAGCATTTTTCAGGCTAACTGACCGAGTGTATTTCAGGCTAGAATTTCAGCCAATATTGAAGCAGGTCATGCCACCCATGCACTTCAGTTTTGATAGTATTCGATGTACTACCCAGGTGGAGCAGAGTAAGACTTCCATTTCATTGAAAATATCTGGTGGAGAGGGAGCTGGCTTCACTTGTTATTTTCGACTGGCATCAAAGAGGGAAGAGAAGAAACTAATGGCACACTTTTGTGGCGGTGCCTATGCCAATGAATGAGAAGAAGAGGATCGAGGCTTAAAATACATCGGAAGTGAACTCAAACATATCTTTATTTATTTATAAATTTTCAGAGACTAAGTCGCTGGACTGTTGTCGATCTCTCTCTTTTATCTCTCTTTTGGGTTCCTAGTCACAGGGATATAGAGAGAAATTTTTAAGCAGAAGAAGCTTCCAGGCAAGGCACGACCACACAGATTTTTCCCGAAAAAGAGCGCGCTGTTAGAACTTTATCTAAATGCAAGCAACTACTCAAAGATTTTACCTATAAGTAGGTCGAAATTAAGACAACATGAAGGGGCACGAAATAGGTAAGGGGAAATATATTATAAGAGTCTTAACATGAGGAACCTTAATAGGTCACTGCTTGACAGGATGACAAGCTGAGTGACATTTTTTTAAGTAAAAATCGGACTGCAAAATTGAATGTTAGCGATAAAGATGCTAGTTTCCTGTGATATCTATTGATGAGTAGAACAACATCATACTCATATTTCAGCTAAATCGGTTGGAGAGCCAATTTTTCAACATCCGGACAGCTGCTTTGCGGCTCAGAGTGTGCTATTGAGATGTTCACGAAAAGATGTTATAATTTCAACCATAATTCGAAATTCAGAGTATTCTTGATATATAGTACTTTCAAAAAATCGATGACAAAATCAAAATGAAAGCACTCTCACTGGTGGCAGAGATACCAATAGTGGGCAATTACCCAGGGGTGAATTTGTACTGAATAATGTGCAATTGCGGCCAAAAGGTGTATTTATGGTCTCATTGGGTAAATTCTGCCATACTGACATATTTATGTATGGGTATATATTATTTAATTTCATATACATTTAATGTGAATATAGACCAAATTTATGAGGGTGGCTTCTATGAAGCTGACAATCAACATTTCGTTCGTATGACAAAATTTAAAGTTGGTGATTTTAAATTATCTGCCACTGGCCCGTTTCCGGATCCTACATGAGTGAGTGAAAATACTTTGAATATTTTATATTCTTATTCTTTTGTTGCTTTATTGTTTTTATATATTTTAATTTATCTGATTTCATTTTGATTTATTTTAATTCATTTCATTTTAGTCTTTTGCTTCAACCTGTATTTTATTGAGTTTTATTTTAATCAAAATATTTTATTTTGTTTTGTGTTATTTTATTTTGACTTATTTATTTAAATATTATTTAGTTTTTTATTTTTTACTTTATTTTATTTTAATTTAATTAATTTGTTGTATTTTATTTTATTTTAATTATTGTACTATTTTATTTTTTTTTGTATTTAGTTTTAATTATTTTTAATTTAATTTAATTTAATTTAATATTAATTTATTTTTTTTTTAATATAATTTATTTTATTTTAATTTATAGAATTTTATTTTATTTTATTTGTATTTTCGAAAAAAGTTGATTTTTCCAAATCAAGATACCATACCTTAACCCATCTTACCTTAAGAGCACATACATTGTGTGGTTATGCAAATTTAACTATATTATCATAATATTAAGTAATTTTGCTTGCTGTAAATCTTATGATCATATTTACTATTAAGCAAAAAATGTAAAAATACGATTTATTTATGACTATCGATATTATATGTATATATTAGGCTGTCCCTTACATGGCAAAAAAAATTTTTTTTAGGATTTCGAAGGGTATGCGTTCCAATTTTTTTATAAATGCTAAAATGTACTTAAATATGAAATTTCATATCTGTAGCATGATTGCAACCCGTGCCGACCGAGCTCTAAAGTTTAATAAAAAATGGTGTTTTGGTCTGACATTTTGGTTTGATCCAAAACTAATTAAAATGCAACAAATAAAGTAAATATGAGTAAAACTAAAAAAATATCAATACAAACTTTTATTTAAATACAAATTATAATAATAATGAATTAGGGTAACTTCTCTTCAGTGTAGTTTTTTTATAGTCTGGATACAGATTTCTGTGTTCCTGAACACAACGCAACAAAAACTGTTTTTGCTCTTCTTCAGCCGTGATATGACCATTAAAATCTTGCATTAATTTAACAGCTCTTTCAGCAGTGTTATTTACGACCTTCAAGCGACTTAATCGTCTTCTAGCTTTCAAAAAAGCAGGATTGTCACCCCACGAAGATACGTCTTCCCGAAGAAAACTGTCGTCGATCTGTAAATTATTAATCATTTTTGTCTTGGTTTTGGTATCAACTTCTTCATCAAAGAGTGATAATATGACTGTTTCTTCACACAAATACTTGTCGCGTCTACTTTTTCATATTCTTTTATAGCTTTCAAAAAGGACAAGTCTTGGTTAAGTGCTTTAACTGCCATTGTACATTCGAGCCAAGGTTTTGTATACAAGGTGACGATGAATAAACAAACATCTTGTAGAGCATTTTTGTCCTTTGCAGTAATTTTAAGTTGCGATTGAAGCAAACATATTTTTATAGAATAGATTGCTCTCGCCATCCATCGCGCTTGATGCAAAGCTCCGGGGGGCCTGAGTTTTAGTTTATTCTCTGTGTCTCCTCCTAAGAACACAACGCATGGTTCAACCAATTCGCGGTAATCGTCTCTAACAAAAGATTTTTCCAGTTCAGTCTTATAAAAACTTAACAAAGATGTAATGTTTGTCTTAGCAATATGTGCTTTAACGAAATTTAGAGGTAACTCAATGTTATCAGTGTTAATATTTTTCCAATTATCTCTTAACTTTTTGAAAATTGGAATATCTGTGCTACTTGTAATATGTTTTACCTTGGTTTCAAAAACAGCTTTAAGGACCAACTCATAAACATGATGACGACAAGCAAAAAGCAGCAATTCCCTTTCTAAAGTCTGCTCCAAAATAGCACAAGCTCCACTGAAACGGCCAGTATTGGAAGCTGTTGTATCGCAGTACATTATCTGTACTTTGTCATAGAGGGTCCAGTCAAAGAGAGCAGTTGAAATGGCTTTAGCTTGATGTTTTCCAGAAGAACTCTTTAATTTCGGTACTGCAAGAAGCTGTTCTCTATCGTCAAATGAAGCAATAATTGGCAAGCGTTCTTCTTTTGAACTTCGTACATCCAATCCAGGTAATAGTTTTCCATCCCAATGAACTGTGACTACGTCAGGCAAATTATTCTGGAAGTCAGTTTTTATTGCTTCTGCCCTGGATTTTCTCGCTTGAGTACGAACTCGCTGAATCGAGGATTTGTTTATAGGGAAATCACCGCTGTTCAGACCAAGCGCTTCTACAACCGCATGGAGAATGTAAACTGAGTCCCTTATGCTTAATTGGCATCGATCTAAAGCTGCTACCAGTTTAGGAGTTATTAAACTTTTCGTGCCTCTTTTAAAACTTTTTTCAGGGCAAGGAATCTGAGTACTAAGTTCAGAGTTCGAAATCTGTTCCTCATCCGAATTCTCAAGACATTCCAAGTTATCTATCGAAGAAGTAGATGCAACAGCCAATAACTCTCTTTGTTTTACCTTTCTTTCCTCTTCTTCCAATCGTCTCTGCCTAACTCGTTCTTCTTTCTCAGCCAATTTTTTGTCGATTTCACCTAAGCATCCCGGTCGACCTGACTCTCTCTGTTTCCTTAAGAAATCTTTGTCTTCCTCTATCTTCATTTTGTCAAAGGCATCTGCATGTGCAATATCAAATAAGTTATCAAGGCCTTTTACAAAATTATTTTCACGATTCTTGAAAGTCAACTGAGTTTTCTTACAGTTTTTTTGCAGCTCCCTCCAAACATGATATAAATGAATAAGTTTCTTCACGCAGTTAGGGATTGCCTTCGTAGGAATTCTGGCTTTTTCCTAAAATATAATGCACTCTCTTATAACAAGATTCGCACTTTCACTAACAGTCAGCTTGACTTCACGAATATTGTAAAATAAAACGGTGAGAACTTGTCGATTAGATGGTAATTTTGCACCATTTATATGGTGGCTTGGCAGTCCGATAAGGAAAATATTTTGTTTATCACTTCGTAATTCCACAGACATTTTCACAAAATAAACAACAACGCACTAAAAATGTTAGAAATCACTTATGAAATCACAATTGAAACTCGCAGTAACAGGTCGCCGCGCTGCTCCTGCGCAACTTGTATGGACAAGTTAAAAACTCAAGTCGGCACGGGTTATCGTTTATAAATCGGGCTAATATTTATTTCTAGACTATATTAGGTCCATACGAAACTTTTTAGAAGGTATGCATAAAAATATATTGAAGTTGAATTTTAAGGGACACCCTAGTATATATTAGCGATTTTTTCTATTAAAAAAGTAATTAAGTTGACATATTGAAATTAAGCAGATAATATCTGTACTACATTGAAATCATTACTATTGAAATCATCATCCTGAAACTTTGTATACCCAAACTAGAATAATCTTATTATTATTGGTTTTACATATAGTTTTGACGCATGTATAATTAATTATTATTTTAGAATATTTAATTTTTTTAATTGTGTGCGAATATATAAATATATTCATATATGAGTCGATATAATTAATTGCTGTATTAATTGCTTTATTAAGAACTTACTTGAAATTTAAAATGTAATTTAATCGCGTTCGCCTCTCGGAAGGAAATGTCAAATAAAAGCTCCTCATAAAAATCCATTAGCCGTTCGGAGGCGGCTTATAATGAACTGTCTGTAATCCCCTTCAATTGTTGGAGAAAATAAGACGCAAAACCACAAATCCGAGGAAGAGTTCGGCCGGCTATAAAGAATATAAAGGGTTTTCCAATAAGAGGATCTTTTTCGATATTCAAAGAAAAATGAAATTTTTGAGATAAATGTGCGGATGTAAATGGATGGAAAACAATATCAGCCAAAGGCTGCCACAGCCACGCTTACAGGATCGTATACTTGCTATAAAAGTGGCTACTTTATACCCTCAATAGCTTCATGAATTTCATTTTTGAGGTCTTGAATCGAAACACGGTCCGGAAACTTTTCTCTTAAAAGATCAAAGGTTTTGTTGCTTGTGTGGCAAGTAGCGTCGTCTTGTTGAAAGTAATCGTTACGCAGATCAATACCATCCGATAGCGCTATCGATCCATCATTTTTAAAAAATTAAGATCCAACGATTCCGAAGAACGACGAGGTATAGACTAACCTGGGGTTTCTTCAACACTTTGGACTACAGCAGCAATATTTTCATTTGTTCTTGAGCAATGTGCATGAGTTTTATTCGACAACCGAACCGTCTCTGCCAGGTTTTCACCATTTTCATTATTGAAGGCCAAACTTTTCGAAAAAGTGCTACTATCAAACGATATAATTCCTACACATCAATTTGTTGAAAAACAAGGCAACGGGCTGATTGGTCATAATTATCTGCGGCGTTTTCCATATTTGTGGCAGGATGGAAAGTTTTTTTTTGCATTCTAACAAGTAAAAGTGTATCTTGGAACAAAGGGACATTAGCTGTAGCAGAGTTGTGGCAACAAAAGTTGCCGTGTGTGTTTTTCCTCTAAAATCGTATCAGTTGATGACCGTTTATTATTATTCTTTAATATATTTTGATGAAAACAAAGTCCTACACCAGGTTTTTATTTTTCTGTGGGGTGTTAGAATCACCAGGCGATCAACTCTGCTTTGTTAAGGTTTATTACGAAGTATATTTTGACGGGAAACTGGACTCCTTTGAGTTCGAAGGCATAATTTGATGGGAACCCTTGGAATAAATACAGTTTCTTCTTAGTATAAAAGCCGCGATGACACTTTGGTACAATATTTTCACCTGTAATCTGATGTTATTGCATAATTTAAATTGCCCATTAACTTAATTGAATTTTAATAATTTACGGGATAATGAATAGCATCGTCGCATAGTGGTTTCAAAAACCAAAAACGTGGCCAAAACTCGAAAAAATACGTAGGTGAAGTACAAAAAAACGTGAGTTTCAAGGAAATTTATTATTCAGTTTGTTATTCAGTTTTCAATAATATGTATCTCGTGGGCCTTCTGACTTATTCACTTTCTTATCTTTAGTTTTTGAAATATTTAACCTCTTAAAAGCGATATTGAAAATGCTTTATAAACAAATTAGCAACAAAATTCAATTTATGTCTTTAGTATACTTTATTAATTAACTTGCCTGTAGCTAAGAATTCCATGTCACAAATCTTAAATTCTCTAATATTTCGAGAACTGAGATAGTTTTGAAGATGGTGTTTCCTTACGTTTGAAATACACACTCGATGTGACGTACCGGACGCGTAGACCAGAACTGCTTCTAACGGCTAGAAGTGCACCATACGAGTATAGAGTCAAGAAGGGTCGTTTCTAATAGTATACATACCAACCCAACTATTTCAGGTATTAAAAGTCCCCAACTTAAACTTTTTTTCGGCTTTTGGAACAACTGTGCGTCGGTGTCGATTGATATTCAACCACTTAGAATGATTTAAAAAGTGTTTAACCTATGACGAGACTAGCTCATTTTTTTGGTATTAAGATGGTATGCTCGCATTATCATTCTGTGGACTTATCGTGAATATTATTTATGCTTGGGTAAATTTAAGCAAGAAGATCTTACACAGTCGAAAATATTGATCCTAATTATATTTTCAGCAACCGGTGTTACAGCTGTCTCAATAAAATTTCCTCTCAAATTGGTTCTCATAAGTTTGGTAAAGTCCGGTTTATTACTGAAGGCTATAAATTATATTGCTTCATGCATACTGCTTTAACTTCGTCCGCTCGCGTTCCCTTGGTCACTACTGGTAAACTCTGCCGGAAATCGCTTGCTAGTAATAAAGTAAATCCTCCAAATGTGGCAAAGATTCCGGATGAGGACTACTAAGGCGATATAAGAAATGTCGACCGGGAGCAACCAAACAAATCTCGAAATACTCTACTTCGATACTTGGAAGTATTTTGGAAATAAATACTTAAATACTTGACACCACTTCTTCTAAGGAATTGATAAAATCGTTCGCCATGGATTTGAATCCAAAGCTACTACTGTACCGAATTTCATGTAAATCAAATGATTTAAAAATAAATTAGTTCGAATAGATCGGTCTGTCATACGCACATTCTTTAAGTTTCAGATCTCTACGATCAGTGCTTTAGGTTGTGCGTTAATTCGTTCGTCGTTCAGGCCGACGCCTTTTATATATATAGTTTCCTGGGATATCCTTTCCTATCGGGGGCATACGTCATACGCAGAATAAGCTCTTTTTTTACGAGGAGCCTTTATTTCATATCCGAAATACACTCGGAGGGGTGGACATTCCCTGCTGAGGGGCGACCGCAATTAGAAAATTTAACGTAATTATTTATTAAAATTAATTTTCCATAACTTTTGGATGTTGGGGGCACCGGGATTTGAACCCGAGCCTTCCGAATGTGAGTACGCAGTAGGTCTACTGAATTTGTACATAAAATTTCATTAAAATTGGTAAGGCGTTTCGGAGGAGTATCGTGTGTAACACTGTGACACGAGAATTTTATACATATATTAGAAGATTTAAAAGTTTCAGTTTTTCATTTATGATTATTGTTGGCGCTTTTTTTTTAGTAAAACATCAGCCTTACAATTACCTGAAGTATTCAGCTAATTTGTTAAAAAAAAAATAAATAAAAATTAATAGTTTTATTCTATATATTTAAATATTTAAAGTCATGTTGCCATTAAATAGTGTTGGCTAAAAATTTATAAAATCCAACAAACTCAACGTGCTTGGGTAAAAATTGCAAATCATTTATTTTATAAATTTTAACATCAACCTGCTTAGTCATGATTATTGTAGGCTTCAATTGTATTTTATGAAAATATAATTAACCGTTTGAGAAAACTGGTTTGAAAAATAAGCAATTAAACTAATTAATATTAATAAAAAGTTGATTTGAATTTTCAAAGGCTCAATGAAATGTCATCAGTAAATAAGTAAAGGCACAAAGTATACAATTTTTAAATTATTATTAATGTATAAAAATTTATATATTGCTTTATTTTATTACTATTAGTACAATTTTTATTTTTTATTTTACAACAAAAGCGTTGCTAAGTAGCTCTTGACACACTGATGATACTTAATTATGGGTCGTTAAAATATGATAGATTTGAAAAGTTTGCTCCATTATTTAAATAAAGCAATAAAAAGTGATTTTATTTATTTATTTTTATACATACGAATATGTATGTATGGAGCTGAGTTTGAGGATAAGCGAGTAAATGTACTTAAATTTAGGTAAGATTTTTTTGTATTTTTTTCAATGATTTCGGTCTTCATTAAAAATTGGTTTCTGTTACATCTAAACATTGAAACACTGAATAGAAATGAATTAATTTGTTCGTTACAGACGCATATGTTGTTCGAAATAATTGTCATGTTCCAAAACTAGTCCAAAAAAGAACCACAAAATTAGATATTCCTCAGATTTCGATGATTTTCAGCACCAATATGTAGTTCATCATGCGAGGGCATTCAAGCTCAATTCATTAGCAATCATTTCTTGGGTCAATCGTGGGTCTTCGTCAATTTTGGACTTCACCAGAGCTGCAGTAACGTCATCACTGGAAGATTTTGGTCGACCTTCTCGAAGCTCGTCATCTGCGGAAAAATATCCGGTCTGGAATCTTCGGAACCACTTAGAAATATTCTTTAAAGACGGTGCAATCGTTTCATATGCAATTCGGCATTCGCTGAATATTTGTATTGGCTGTAAATTACGCCGAAACCCGAAGAGAATCACATGGCGTATTGGGTGGGGGAATTTCGTCTGATCTATCCTCAGCTATCTTGCGTTTTCTCGTCTTCATTTTAGCTGATCGTACTAAAATTTGAAAGAAAGACTAATAAAGTAATTGCAAACGATTTAATATTTTTAAATTTAAGGAAAACAAATTGAGAGTCACCAACTGACAGAACTTTAGTTAATCCCCTTTTACGCCTGTAGAATATCGAATTTCACGCTCTTAGATTTATGACCCAAAATCCTAAATCTGAAAAATCGGTCATATATGTATATGTTATAGTGGTCCGATCTACCCGGTTCCGAAAAATTATTGTTTAAATATACCAGTACATCTGTGCATCAATTGTTTTTGAAATATCTCAAAAACGGAGAGACTAGTTTGCGCATAAATAGACGGACATACGGACAGGGTTCATCAACTCAAGTCGCCATTCGGACCTAATCGATATACATTTTTATGGGTCTCTCTATTTTCCTTCTGGTACTTACACACTTCATGTACATGAACGTTGTAGAAAGATCAGTCACAAAACCTTACAGAAATAGTTGTTTAATTATTCCAATTGATGATGATATACGTGTATGTAGGTACCCAAGTATTGTTGACTTCTTTGTCACCGCCCGCTAAAGCGATTTTCCGCCGAGCCCCTCGAATTTGTGGTAAAATGGAGGGACCTATAGTTTATACTAAGCCGCCTCCAAACGGCTGATGGATTTTTTACAAGGAGCCTTTATTTTATTTCAGAACTACACTCGGAAGCTTTGGCATTCCCTTACGAGGGACGACGGTAATTAGAGAAATGCATTTTCCATAATTTTGGTTGTTGGTCGAACCAGGGCTCCGGTCTTCAGAATAGAAATACGCAATGCTAATCACTCGCCTATTGCGGTCGACATACAGCTTAATTAATACGGATTTAAATCAAAGTGAAGTTTGACCTGAAACTACTTCCAAAATATACTCGAGTTAGTTCGTTTAATAGGAAACTCTGATCAATCGCACCTATTGGTCCGTTGCGATACCTGGTTGGTTCGAACCACTTGGTGAGAGAAAACGATTACGGTTCGCCCTGAGAGTTGGGCAGTCAAAGAGGTATTATTCTCTACAGCTGCGGTAGAAGTCATTTGAGAAGCAGCCCATCCTTTTACCATGAGTCTCCATGAGACAGTACCCGTTTATTACGCCGATTGTTATACTTATCGAGGTCCAATTCACAAGGAGTAGGGATTCAGTTCTGTTTATCTCAATTAATGACCAGATTTGTCTTTGTCACATTGCGCGTGGCTTCGCTCTGCGAAGTGCTGGCCTTCTTCTGATAGTCTTAGCAGATACTTTGCCGAGGAAAACGGTATGCCCATGTTTTCTGTAGTTAGGATCCTCTCTAGCCAGTTCGTTGGCTACGCAGTTCCGCGAGACGTTTGGTATACAGCCAAGATCTCTCTGCACCTTTTATTGCCACCTTTGTGGTGGATTGATTGCGTTGGAGAAAATGAATGGCAGCATGGCTATCAGAATATATTGTAATAGGTTACGCTGTAGGGGTGTGAAAGTCTTTTACAGCAAGCAGTTCAGAGTAAACCGCGCAACCTCCGCCTAGTTTAGAGCCTTCTCTCAAGTAGTGTTCGCTCTTTGCCAGTTGGGGGCTGCTTACCCTCAAGGGGTGTAGCTCTGCTCCACATGGCTTCCGACGGCCAAAGAAGATTGGAAGACGGTGTGGGACTGATCGGTTCCATCGATGCGATAGCCGGTGAGTTTGGTTTAGTCATGCCGTGTCCTGCGGCAGCATTTTCACCCACGCAAGGATCCGAGGATGAGTTTTTATAATTATACATTCTGGTTCTTTGGCCACCTACTGAGCTGAAACCTTGTGGTAGCCGGAAAAAGGAAAGGGGGAAAGAACGGCTGACTACAATAGGGCCCCGTACCGCATCAAGTCACCGTTACACTCGGAGCTGGACCGGTATCCGGGAGGCTCTGTTAAAATTCAGTCGGATGCCTCTGACTGCAAACCATCCAATGGACAAAACATCACATGACACTCTAGATTTTGGGTGAAGAGTATTTTCGATACCCTCCGGGACTAGATCCGTAGTGTTCAGTTGGGGACAAACAGGTCTCCTCGTGAAGGATGCAATTCCTCGTCGCGCACTAGCGGTTCTAAGCTCATTCTGAAAAAAAAAAAAATCAAAATTTTTACCGAACTAGGCCCGAAGTGTTTCGAACTGATATCAAATTTATTTGGAACTAGTTTTAGAAACGCACCAACGTAGTCCCGAATTCGCCGTGAAATAAGAAGTAAAATGTCGTCAAGTTTAAGCTAATAAATATTGTCAAGAAGAGATTTTGGTGTGAACATAAACTTGTGTAGACTTGATTCTTAAACGATTCCCATATAAGCATGAACTAGCACCAAAAGTAACCCAAAAAATAGCTAATATCCAACTAGTTCTGCAGTAGTCAGTCTAATTCCGCAACGATTTCGTAATCATGAAACTCAAAATCTTTCAATCAAATTTTTAAGCTCAACTTTGAGTTTGGTGTAATAAATTTTTTAAATCCATCTTTTTACTAACTTTTGCTTATAACTACGTATTTACAATGTAAATAATTACCTAATAATATATGGCATAAAAGTGCACATAACTTATTACAACACAATCATAAAATTTCCGGTTTTCTACGTGTATATTAATTTATGTTATTATCTTTAAGCTGTAATCATTTGACTAATAAATTAAATCACTGTAAACAGTTAAATAAGTTCTTTTTCACATACTCGTACTATCGACTACTTCTCGTGTTAAATTTCTTCTCCTTCTTTCTGGGTATTTTTCGTTTATTACTTAATAATGTCTCGCTGTACTTTTGGACTTTTGATGCTATCTATTCACACTCCCGCTGATTTAGAACCGTAAACGTTTATTTATTCATCTGCTGTTAATAGACTTTTATTGGTTGTTGGTGAATTTGCGGTAGCTGCGTATGTATATTATATTATGCATACATTTTTGAAAAAGTAATAAGGATATTCACAGTCTCCAAAGCTCAAAAGCATCTAGCAGTAGTCTGCCAGCATTGAAACACTTCAAATTCCCTGAGTGACCTATAGTTTATTCTCCGAACGGCCGATAGAGCTTTTATTTCATATAAGATATACTGAGGGGCTTGGCATTCCCTGCCGAGGGGCGACCGCTATTAGAAAAATTAATTTTCCATACTTTTAGATATTAGTTGAACCAGGACTCGATCTGTGGGCTTCCAAATCGCAGTACGCAATGCTAATCATTCGGTTATTGTGGCAGCTCTTCACTTCATTTTATAAATTTTGGGGGAAGCAGGCGAGATGGGAATGAAGAAAATGTACTTTTGAACTTTTAAGGCAACCTTATGCTTGATATACTTTTAACACATTTTCGATAGTTAGAGTTTTTGCTATTACCCAAAAATGTTTCCAAGACCTCTCCAAAGGCAAACCACCCTTCTCTTTAAAAATTCTTCATGGTTGTAATGGGTTTGCCAGAAGCCGTCTTATATCTCGTCGAGTGAAAACAAGTTCCTTTGCATGCGAAAAGTTTGGAAAAAATATATAATTTTTGGAACAAATTATTGTTTCAATCTCAGTCATGTCAGTAGTAAAGGTTTCGAAAACAACCTAAATTACAAGCATTCAAAATAGATTTTTTTTGGTGAAATTCTTTTTTTATTATAAACTCTTAACCTTGCTTTATATACGAAACACTACATTATTCAAATGACTACCTCGCGACTTTTTCCAAATTTCGATTCATTTGAGGTGATTTATAGTCACATTTTAGCACATATTGGGCGGTATCTCAGCCAAAACTTGATGAATGTTGGTTTGCAAGTACTCAAGAGTTAAAAGTTTATCCGCATAAACACGGTCTTTTGCGTAGCCCTTTATAAAATGAGTCCAATTGATATCGCCAAGACGAGAGATTACGCGGCCGGGAATTTTCTCTTTCAATAAAGTCTTGTGACATTTCGCACCATCTGGTTGAAACCAAATATTGTTCAAGTTGTGTTCTTCAAGCGCAGGACAAACAAAATCGGTTATCGTACGACCATAACACTTAGGTCCAATCACACCTCCGGACCAAAGAACGCACCTATAGTAAGATTTTTTTTTTTTGGTCTCTTTTTGGCCTCTCTTCAATTGTTTGAGTACTCTCAGATCACCAAATATTTTGCTTATTTACGTGTTTTCTGAGTGAGTTGTGTCTCGTCGGTGAAGAAAATCAGAGCGACGACTGCTCTTTCCGGAAAGCTTTTTCCTGAATCTTAAACCAATTTATAAGGTCTTCAGCAAATCAGACTTTATGACCAAACTTTATTCTGATCTCCAAATTTGAAGCGAAAATACGCGATGTACTATAAACTTTTTTTTTCAAAATATTTAGTTGTTGCTTTAATACCAAATATTCACCACGAATATGACAGAAACTTTCACACACAATAAAATTTTGCCTTTTTCAAAATACCTCACATTGTGGAAAATTAAGATAATTTTTTTAGTCTCCAGAACACGTGGAAACAAGTTCAAAACATCCACCAAAAGTTTTCTAATTTATTAAAAATATAGGATGTTTTATCATGTCAAAATACTGCTCATAGTGAATGGTTCCTTGCCAATCCCACCAAACACACAGCAAAACTTTCCTGGCAGGCAATCGTTGTTTGGAGACCGTTTACACTGGCTCACAGCCTTGGAATACTATTGTTTTTATTTGGCATTGCTGTAAGTGATTCACTTTTCAAAAGCAGTCACCATCCGCAGATTCACAGATGGAAATTGGGTGCATGAGGTTTTCTCTCGTTCTCGAGATTCTTTGTTTATCCAGCCTTTATCAAGTGGTTCCCTACTGTGCTCGCATGACAGTAAGACTCGACGATTTTCATTCTTTTGTGTACATTTTTGGAAACTGGCCTTCCACGCCGTTTAGCATATTTTATTGTACATCAAAATTATCGGAACGAAATCGACGAAACCAAAATTGTGCATGATCGACTGTTACATAATATGTCCGGCGAGTTGCTGGACAGCAACAATTGTTACTGAATTTTACTGAACCGCATTCGGTTAAGCAAAAACCAGTAAAAATATTAACAAGAGAGTGCATTTTTGACGTTAAATTTGGAAAGTAAGAAAAAACTAATTCGTAATGGGAAAATTTCAGCCAGTAAACACTGGTAAATGTGAAAACAGCGACCGCGATAGACAAGTGGTTAGCGTTGCGTACTGCCATTCGGAAATATAGAAAATTAATTTTCCTAATTGCAGTTGCCACACGGTAAAAAAAGTTAACCACCCCGAGTGTATTTATGACATGAAACATAAGCTCCTTTGAAAAATCAATCGGCGGAGGAGAGCGGCCGAAAATCGTTTCAGCGGTTATGTAGCGACAAATACTCGTATATATTATATATCTATACCTCTCGCATTCTAATCACGTCATCTTGTAGTTTTTGAAGTTAACGAAGGTTTCATTTGCGAGGTAAGTTGTCAATATAAGAAAAATATAAATTTTTTTTCCAAATGAAGGCAGTAGTTCACACCACGCAAAACTTTGGAATTTTCTAACTTCTTCTGTATTTTTTTTAGTTCATGTAAAAGAAACACACTAACAATTAAAAAAAATAGTTTTGACTGTTTCAGATGTATCGCAAGACCTTCACCACCGGCATCGCTTCATGAATTCAGACTCCAGCCGCCAGATTCCAGAAAACTCATCACAACATTGGAAAATTGAAATATTTTTTGATATAAAACTTTTTTTTTGAAGCTTAAATATAGTACATTATTGTCTGAAAATTTAGTTTACCACAATAATTTCCTTCTCTTTCGAAAAAATTGCTGAAAAAACGCGTTTTTCCGGTTTCTCAAGGAAAAACAGTAATAAATTTTAATATTTGACTAAGCCTTCCAGCAAAAAACAGTTTTTTAATTTTTGAAAACTTTAATTTAAAGATCTTAATCAAAATAAAATTAAATTTTATTTTTCTCAATGAGCATCTATTGCCTTAAAGTATATATTGAGTTACTTATTTATTAGATTCAATTATAGCCTATACCATAAAAACTCAAGAAACTGCTGAAATCGCCGATGCGGAAAGTTTACCCCAAAAAATATGTTGCGAAAATTCTCAAAATTCTCAAAACCAACTACAAAAAAATTTAATTTTTAATTTGACCAAAAAGAGAATAAAAAAACACCAAATAAAAGAGCATCATTATCAACAATTGTGTAATAAATTGTAAATAAATTCTACTTATGTATGTACATAGGTGCCTACATTTTTTTATTAGATAATAAATCATAAAAATAGCATATTAAAAAGAATAGCGCAACATACATATAATTAACTGAACTAGTGAACGCCAAACTGTGATGAAATGCTAAAGAAAAACAAAAACAAAATAAAAACTTATAAAAATAAGAACAATAAAAATGAATATTGCAAAATCAATAAACAAACACAAACAATAGTTAATACAACAACATAATGACAGCAAAACTATCTCATTAATTTATTAGTAATCATTGTTTAACGTAAGCCAACTGAAAAGCACACATAATAATATTAACGAAAAATTAAAGAACATTGTAAGCACAACACAAACACCATTTTGTTTACACCCTATAGTGAAAACTTTAAAGTACTCAGGAAAATATTCTAGTTTACTAGTAGAAATTTCGGACTTAAAACGCATTAGTCCGCAAAAAAAATGAGAACTAATATCAATAAAAGAAATATTATTATTGAATTATTAAAGTGAGTAATTTAAATGTTTAGCTTTTTTATATGAGCTGAGAGAGATCCACTATGTTGCGCCAGGTGGACATGGATATGATAGTGAACGATCGCAAGACGAAATATCTCCTGTCATCACACACACAGTCATCGCATTCGCGATTCGACTCCTACGTTACTGTTGACAGTCATAGGTTTGAAGTCGTAGATAAGTTCGTCTATCTTGGAACCAGTATTAACACCAACACAAATGTCAGCCTGGAAATCCCACGCAGAATCACTCTTGCCAACGGACTAAGTAGGCAGTTGAAAAGTAAAGGCCTCTCTCGAGGAACGAAAACCAAACTCTACAAGTCTCTTATTGTTCCCGTCCTGCTATATGGTGCCAACATCTGATGAGTCGGCGTTGGGTGTTTTCATGATAGAGGTTTTGCGAAAGATTTACGGTCCTCTACGGATTGATAACGGCGAACACCGCAGCCGATGGAGTGAGATACACGGCGACTTTGACATAGTTCAGCGAATCAAGAAACAGCGGCTGGGCTGGCTCGGTCATTAGAGAAAGATGGTTGAGAAAGATCTGGCTGTACTTGGTATTTCCAATTGACGCCAAACCGGGAAATGAAGAAATGAATGGTGCAATGTTGTTAACGCGGCTATAATTGTGTAAGCGGTGTCCCTGCCGAGGGGCGACCGCTATTACAAAATTTTACTTAATTTTTTATTTAAATTAATTTTCCATAAATTTTGGATGTTGGTGGCACCGGGATTTGAGCCCGAGCCTTCCGAATGTCAGTACGCAATGCTAACCACTCGGCTACTGCGGCCGCTCTTATACGGCCAAACACTTAAATCGGGTCGGTGGAGAAAGCAATTGCCCATAATTGCCCAGCTTTGGTCAACGGGAGGGGAATTGTGTTTCATCAGGACAACGTCTGACCATACACATCGATGGTGACACGCCAGAAGCTCAGAGAGCTTGTTTGGGAGGTTCTTATTCTTCCACCTCATAGTCTGGACCGCGCACCAACTGATTACCATATGCTTCTGTTTATGGCGATTGATTTGTAGAGACAAGAAATGGCCTCAAGCGAAGTTTATGAATGCCGATTGTTCCAATTTTTTGCCAATAGTGTTAAGGGTTTTTATGAGAGAGTCCTAATGATATTACCTTTAAAATACAAAAAGCTGTAAAGAAAAATGGTCCATAATGAATTAATTTTTCCTAATTTTCCTTTACTGTACATAGAAAAGGAGAGATAGGTGACTAGTTGGCCCTACTTAGCATACTAGTTCTAAAAATGTTTTTAACTAGTTTTTTAACCGCAGGGTAAATGCACATAGTGGCCCATGTGTGCGTGTGTTGAAAAAAAAAACTGAGATTGATTTTCCTCTACTCAATATTTACATACCAATTAGCATACATATATATAAGTATATGCATATGCAAATTTTGTATGGAACTTCCGTCAGTTATGTAGTATCTTAATATGTCCCTTGCATATATTAAATGAAATTTTGCCGGCATAACCCAATAAACATTAAATATTCAAGATATCATACTTTGTTTTTAATACCAAATAAATTTATTTATTGGATCTATTTAAATTTTAGCCCAACAATAAGTTTAAGAATTTTAATAACAAATTAGTTACTGTTTTAATCCATTAAAAGTAATGGACGTCAGGTTAAATGTGGATCTTCAAAAGACTGGCAGGTAACTTCTTTGAAGGGGTATTCGGCTTGCTGGGCAGGATAAACGTTCACTAGAGGATTTGGAGAATTTTGAAATTTCGACTGGTATTTTCAGGTATTTATTTGTCACTTTTGTGTTGCGCATATACCAATGTACATCTGTGAGGTGGCATAGCGTTCTCTGATTGGAATTATTTGTATTAATGAATGAGTGAGTATAAAGAACATGCGAATATAGATAGCATGAACATCTTGCGACGCATCTAGGCTTCTCGGAGACCCATTGTGACATTACTGAGACCTAAGTGCTCTCCCACTACCATGTCTCCCTGTTGTGAATATTGTTCAATATGAACAATTTCTGATATATCGTCAAGAAAACCGATGCCGATAGTTGCGACACTTTTCCTGTACAATTTTCTAACGTCTTTTCTTCTTCGACCTTCGTCTGCAGTAGTTGTTATATGGTACCGAGTCGGTTGGGTGTCTACCAGTAAGACAGTATACCGTTTTTATTCCTTTTAGATTTCTGACGTTATATCTATTACATTTCATGCGACCCACCTTTAATTCTGATCACGTTTGTTTGTTTAATGAGCAAGTCAGTGATCGTTTCCAGTGGCAACCAGCTATTTCCTTGTTATGTTTATCAATTCGATATTTACAAGTAGTCAGAGGAATCCACATATATTACCTCTTTACTTGGATCTAATTGCATAGTTGTGATTGACCTAAATAGTTCATCAAACAGTTACCCCGAATATTCGTTTGTTAGGAGATCAAGTCACTCTTTCACTATCTTTGATGTGATCCTGAATGAATTTAGTGATTTCAGAGCCGCTTGGCTTTCTAAGTATATATAGATATTTTTTGTAGTAAGAACTATCTTTGTGAGAACCAACACTTTCTCACAAATCTTTCTTTTCTGAGAACGAGAAAGTGGATTTGATAAATAACGTTCAAAATATTTTGTGTAACACTTCTCCGATCTGCTTAGCAGTGAAAATGAAATACCCGAACCGAACTTGAGGCCCTAATCGATGAAGATGGTATATTCGTTCCATCAGCCGACTAGAATGAAGTTCAAATAGCGATTGCCCGATTAAAGAATAAAAAAAGCGGATGGATTACCGACTAAGTTGTCTTAATTCAAGTATGGTGGTGAAAAGCTTACGAAGTAAATGTAGCAGCTTATTTGCAGAATACAGATAATTGGCGCTTTGCAACCGCTGAAGCGATTTTCGACCGAGCTCCTCCGCCGATTTGTTGTGTGCGCCTTGATGGCTTTCCAAAAATAAATAGAGGAACCTACAGTTTATACTAAGCCGTCTCTGAACGGCTGATGGATTTTTATGTTAATTTTTATTTTAACCATTCGGCTACCATTTCAGCGCCGCCCGACGATTGAAACCTAAGTTTTCTTTTCCCACAGCTTACCTTTTGGGAACTCTCGCTCTCTTCATTTAATCCACGTTGCCTTTTCTGAGAGCCCTCCCTCCCTTGGCCGCTGGAGCGTGGTTTGGTCTCAGACTTCTTTGCATTTTATACTATATATTTATTAAAAAAATACTTGATTTTGAATGAATAATATATTCTTATAGATAAATTTGCATAATAAATAATTAATACAACTTAATAATTATTTAATAACTGTTAATAAATCATTTATCAAGTGCAATCATTAACTTATATACATTAAATAATTATGTCAACTCAAAAAAACATTCACCTCATCTCCCCGCTTATGTGGCTGTAAATATAATTGGCGCTTTGTAACCGCTTAAGCGATTTTTGGCCAAGCTCGTCCTCCAATTTGTGGTTTACGTCTTGAAATTTTTCCAAAAAATGGAGGAACCTACAGTTTATTCTGAGCCGCCCACGAACGGCCGATGGATTTTTATGAGGATCTTCTATTTCATTTGAGAATTACACTCGGCCCAGGGCCGACTGCGTTTAGAAAAATTAATATTCCATAATTTCGGAATTTAGGTCGAGCCAGAATTCGAGCCCTGCCCTTCATAATGGCAATAGGCAATGCAACCAATCATCTATTGCAGCCGCCATGAACACTGTAGAGCCATGATTAAGGACTTTTTCGTTCGGAATTATTGGATGTTAATGTAGATGACCTTTTATTTCGACAAGACGGCGCTACTTGCCATGCAACCAATGACATAATCAATTTAATGAAGGAAACTTTTGGTACGCGCATTATATCATGTCGTGGACCTTTGAAATGGCTTTCGAGATTTTGCGATTTAACTTCGCAGATAAGCACTAACCGATTGACGCTTTGGTAGAGAACAATCGGCGCGTTATTGCTGACATACTGCTCACAATTGTTGCAAAAAGTGGACGAAAATTGGGCCTCTTCGTTCTTTACTTGCCCGTAATCATTTTTTAAACTTAATGGCTTACCCTTACCTTTATATAAAATTAAAATTTAATTCTTGGCCATAATATTAATATAAAAAAAATTCTAAGCAACACCCTTTATTGTTTTCTGTTTCAAATAATTTTAAAACAATTCCCATTTGCTGCTAAAGTCATATACTGCCTTCGAAACGGATTGCGGTATTCTGTCGTTTCGTTTCTCAAAAAAGATTTAGAACTAGTCCCAAATAAACTAGTTTCCAACTGGTTACAAAAATAACTAATTAAATTAACAAAATGGTCGAAACCAGTTACAAACTGGTCTGAAAGTAATTTCGAATAATTTCAAATTGATTTTGGTTCGGTCTCGAATTTGCTATTTTATGTTTGTTGACATAATTTATGTATGTACATTACCAAGCGAAACCAACCGATTTATACATTTACATGTATAGATATGTATATAGGTATTGTACATTTCCAAAGCTTCGTTAAATCAAAAATTCACTCTCGCTGCGTACGATTTATGCATAAACAAATAGACCGGTAACTGGTTCCAAAAAAAAAAAAAAATAAAATAAAATTAAATATATATATAATATATATACGAGAAAAAATTAAAATTCAAATATACAAAATAAATGTTATAACCGTATATACCAAAATATTTGCTATATAATAATAATAATGATTCTTGCAAAAACCAGTCAAACTTCAAATCAATAAAGCACCAAGTCAGTAGGTAATCTGTGTATACATATTTGTACACACTTATATGCGCATACATATTCTCATAATATTCAACAAACCCAATTATTGCTAAGTAAATATTACCAGCCAATATTAATATAGTTATTCATTATTCCAACAGAGTATGAGTATTTGCAAACGACTTTTTTTATTGTTACTTAAGCATTGTTCTTTTTTGTTTTTGTTTTTATAATTCTTGATTTTCATTTATTTACTTCAAATCTGTCTCGTCGCTGTACGCTTTGGTGAGGCGGTGCAGTGAAGTGGGTGTGTGGGCTTGCTCACTCGCGCAGTATAATACCGTCCCTGTATCGCGCGGATCGCGGAACGCTGTAGACATTTTTGCAATAAAAACCACTGTATCTGTCGTTTAGAATTTTAGAAGCTCTCAAAGCGATTTGCAGTTGTGTTGCGCGTGTCTCGAGGTGATCGCGGATTCCCATTCAAATTTTAGAACACGCAAACGGATAAATTATTTGCGGCAGTCAAGCGGCGAAGCAAAATAATAAACGAGTAGACAGACAGACTTCGAGCAGCAGGCTAATCATTGACAGTCATTTGGCAAAAAAAAAAACAGCATAAGAAAATTTAGTGAAAGTGAAAAGAACTTGCATTGATAAAAAAAATGTTGCGCGTGTCCTTTGTATTGGCTTTGCTGCTGTGCCTCAATGGTTGGTGTGCAGCGCAGTTCTCGGTGAAAGCTGAGTTACCGCAATTGCCCGAATTCAAACAAGTCACCGAATTGCGTGAGTGTACTGTGAATGTTGTAATGTTTTAAAGCAATAATCTTTCAATGAAAGTGAATTATAATTTAATGAAAATTACAATAGAAATATGAGTGAAAGCTTGAGATAAAAGTCAGTAATAAATCTAAAAATTAGAATATTATTTTCAAGGCGAAATGCAAGTTGTTTAGTGGACGTACTCGATAACTGAGTGGTTAGCATTGCGCACTGCCATTCGGAAAACAGGGTCATGGTCCGACCACTAGCTAAAAATTACAGAAAATTTATTTTAATGAAAAATTAAGTCAATTTTTCTAATTGCGGTCGTCATCCGGTGGTGAAAGTCAACGTCTCCAAGTGTATTTCTGACATAAAATTTTCTGCTCATAAAAAACTACCAGCCGTAGCATGAAGTTGAAGGCTTTAATTTTTACTTTTCGCATCCAACCCTATTCAAATGGTTCCAAACGATTTTTTGTACAATCTTTAGCTCTTGGACAATCGAAACAGTGCTTACATGACGGTCGGACTCGACAATGTTCATGATTTTATCGAAGTTTTCGACAATTGGCCTTACACTCCGTCAAGCATCTTTTACATCAAAATTACTAGAACGAAACCAAATTTGTGCATGATTGACTGCAACAGTATCAGGATCATAAACGATTTTTTAGTACGAAATATCATCTTTCTAACGGAACCCGATTGGACTTACACAACGCGAGATGTAGATAAATAAATCCATCTATTGGAAAATTAATGGATTTCTTTTTACTACACCTAATATACTACATATATATGTATATATACAGGTTTTTCCATTTTGCGCTTTCGAAAATAAACGCAAATAAAATGCATTTAGAATTTTGTTTAATGAAATTCCGTTTTTTTTATTATAAACTTTCGTATAATACTTGAAACGTTAAATCATTTAAATGGCCGCCCCATGAATTTTCGCAAACATCCTTCCGTTTGACGTATTTTTCGACCACTTTTTGGAACATTCAGCGGTATCTCAGCCATAACTATATACGTGTAGACGAATGTTAGTTTGGAAATGTTAAAGAGTTAAATCCTTATGCTCATGGTCTCTTACAAACATGGTCTTTCTCATAGCAACCCAAAAATAGTCCAAGGGTATCTAATCACTCGATATCTCGGTGACCGATTGACATTGCATAACACTCCGAATTGACATTGATGTAAGGTCCAATCACACCTCTGGACCAAAGAGCGCATCATACAATATTTTTTTTTTTTGCCATGACCTCTTTCATATTTACTTAACATACGAGTTAGAAATGTGCCTAGTCGCTGAAGAAAATTTGTTCGAAAAATCGCCGCCCTCTGCTTGTTGTTTAAGCACCCATTCGACGTATGTACGGTGTTGCGAATGGTCAGCTAGCTACAGTTGTTGTTTGAGCTGTACTTTATATAGATTAGGCGTAAGTTCAAGTTCAAGATACGCCACAATTCTAGGTAAGAAAGTCCCTGCTTTTGGGAATATCGAGAAATATACGCGTTCGGATCTGCGGCTTACGCGTGCAAAACGATGATCCATAGGCCTTACAATACCTTTTACCAATTCTGTTTCTTCAAATTTCTTGAAGGATTTATCATTTGCTTGAATAAGTAGATGATTATGAGCACCGTAAATCCACTTAAGACAAAAAACTTGGAAACACCATTTTTTTAGTGGGTTTTAAGAATTTTATTGCGTTGCCCGGTCGTTAAGCGATCTATTTTCATAAATACCTGACTTTTAACTAAAACAAAACATGTTTGGTGTGACAGTTAAGTTTGACGGACGTCGAAATATAGCTGCGTACTTTTAAAATCACGAAATGGATAACCCTATATACGTAGATTCCTTTTTTAGAATCTCACTTAGAAACTGCTTATAAAATAGTCCTGAACGAGGATCTTGCTTTAGTGGTCGCATATTCGAACATTTTTTTTATATTCTGTAATTGTACAAGTTTTTTCTAACTTAGAATAAATATAATATTTTCGACTAAATTGTGGTTTACTTTCACTTGATAGCTCTATGGGGGCTTACAAAAGTCATCTTGCAATATTTCAAATAATCTCTTTAGGTCTACAAAGTTGGATTTGCTGGAAGAGACAGAATGATAGAAATAATAATGCTCATAATTTTTAAGCTTGCTTGTCAGGAATATTTGAACGGATAACAAACTCGTTAGGTTTATTGATTTCTCATGAATAAAATCTCAAAGTAGACTCCATTATGCTTGAAATTTCCGAGCTGGTGGCTTCTATTAATCGAAAACTTAGCTGAAAAGCCTCGCTGTAAAGACCATTGAAAAAGATGATGCTGAAATTTGGAAAGCTATGTTACATTTTTATGAATATATTTTACTCAGTTTTTTATATCAAAAAAAGTTAATAAAAAAAATTGGAGATCAACTTTGAAAAATTCAATAAATCTAAAAATAAAAAATAATTATTAATTCTACGCACTTACTTACAGTAATTGAAAATCTATGTCAATAAAGATTATGCAATTTATATCATATGATCGGGTCAATCAAGGCGGGCTGGTTGAAAAAAATAATCATTCAAACATACCTATGTGCTATTTATTTATGTATGCGTAATTATATCACTGTTGTTTTTTTTTAACAATGTAGGGGCTAACTACATTGTGGAGATATAAATTAGTTTAGATAATCAATGTAATTGTTCAATGTAATCGTGTCTATTAATATTATATGTGTATGTGTATGTGGGCAATCAACCATGGCGAGCAGTTAGTTAAGAATTACGTACAGATTTATGTATGTATATATTGTAAATGTACGGTACTTAGTATTCACTTTTTTGTGCGTCTATTCATAATAGTGCAATATATTATATTATGCAATTAATCTAATAATTGTTTACTTTTAGTTAGGATAGGTTATACCGGCTTACCAGACGGGTTTTCATAGATGAACAGTGCGGCCAATTGCTGAAAATAAAAATCAATTAATATAAGATTAAGTTAAATATAATAAAGTATATAAAAAATAAAATATAATTACGCAAAATATTTGAAATTAAATAAAATACCATAAAACAAAATAAAGATATAAAAATATAAGATAAAAATAAAGTAAAACAAAAATAAATTGTAATAAAATTAAATACAAAGTATAAAATATAAAAAAATAAAATAAAATGATTTGGAATAAAATAAAATAATTGGAATAAAATAAAATTAAATATATTAATTGAAAAATAATAATGATTTTTCAAAATTTAGGTAATTTAAAATAAAATAAAATAAAAAAATGTAACTGTTTCAGACTATATATTTTTTTGGAAATAGTGAAAATATTACAACAATAGTTTTGGACGGTAGAAGTTATAGCTGCTATTTCGGAAACCACCACAAAATAGCAGTTATAACTTCTACCGTCCAAAACTATTGTTGTATTTTTTCACTATTTCCAAAAAAATATATGGTCTGAAACAGTTCCATTTAAACGAAAACCCAAAAACAATTCAACATAACAATAAATTAAAACAAATAAAATAAAGCAAAAAAAAAATTAAATAACACCAGATAAAAAAAAATAAATTAAATAAAGTAAAACTTGAAATATTATATAACTTGAATAAAAAATAAAAATGATCAAGAAAATATTAAATTAAAATTTAAAAATAAAAAAGATATAAATTAAAAATTAAATGAAATAGAATAAAGTGAAATAAAATAAAATGAAATAATAATAAAACGAAAAAAATAGAAATGAATACAATGAAGTTTAAAAATAAAATAAAAATAATGCAAATTGAAAAATTATTTTAAAATCAAATGAAACTAAGCAAAAATTCAGCGCATTAAAAATAAACAAAAAATGAGATAAAATAAGTAATAAATCATAAAACGAGATCAAAATAAAATGATATTAATTTGAGTTCTTTAACAAAAGCTTAAATAAAAGAAAAGAAAAAAAAATAAATTGAACTAAAGTATAATAAAATAATATATAAAGATAAGGAAAAATAAGAAAAAAATAAGGCACAATTAAAGAGTATAAAATTGAAAAATTAAAGTAAATTAAATATTAAAATAAAAGAATAATAAAAAATAAAAGAAAAAGAATTTAAAATAAATCAATGAAATAAAATAAAATAATATGAATCAAAGTGAACTAAATAAGAAAAAAGTTAAATCAAATAAGACGAGTTAAAATAGCAAAAAAAAATTAAATAAAAGAAACTAAAATGAAACAAAATAATATGAAATAAAGAAAAGAAATCGGTGAGTGGTTAGCACTGCCAGAAAGCCAGGGTTCGAGTGCAGGCAGTTGTGGTAGTTTTTTTCATTAAATATCTCGGATTTGAAGATACCGCAGTCACTAAAAAATTTGTGCAATCCTCAGAGCCTTGATCCAGCCTTTCGCCTCTATTATAGCTCACAGCAGCTTCCAGAAAGTCAGACGAGGGATCACGTAGCCACTAGTAAATTTAGGGATAATGCTATTCTACTGTGCGCATATGTCCTGACATTCAGTTGGTTAGAAGAGCATAGCCTCGCCCTACTTTTGGTTACTGGGTTTGTTGGTGGAATTTTGAATGCCGCATGAAGCGGTGCAGTTGGTGTTGCTTTTAGTGCACCGTTGATGCTCATCATTGTAAGTCAGGGTATTCAGAGAATTCAGATATGGTGTTTTGTCCATAGTCTTTCACTAGAGCTCCGTACAAAATAGAATGTAAGGGATTCCAAGTACAGCCAAATTTCGTTTAAAACGCATGTGGGGATACTGATGCCTTCTGCACTCTCTTCTGTACATTAAGACTCCACGACAACTTGTTGTCCAACGTAATCCCCTGTTATGTAGTGCTAAATTTCAAGTGTAGAGTTGTCTCTCTCAAGCTGAAGTTCTGTCCTTCCTTGTGAATAGAAGCGGAACATGTTTTATAAGTATTAGCCGGAAGTCTTGCTTAAATAAACCAGTTGTCGATGGTTCCAAGTACCTGCTTCGTCATAGACTTAAAGCTTGCAAACATCCATCGCCAAAAAATAAAAGAAGACATGTCTTCGGTTATACCGAAGTCTCTATGCCATATTGACCTAGGAAACAGAGCTATCTACGTTCCAAATATTCTGCAACTCGAACCACAAATACGATTTGTCCGAAAGAAAAAGTGCTCCCAATGTGAATCTACACAAGGAGCTACCTCTGAACAAAATTTCATGTCAATCGAACGATTTAAAAATAAATTTAATTTTCTATCTCAGGTTTACTTCTTGGAAAATTATTTCTTTTTGAGTCTTTGCGTCACACGCAAAACACATTAGCAATTTGTCGGTGGTCATCATCTTAATGAGATCAAATAACGTATACAAAAATTAATAGCAATAAAAAAAGTAAAATGGAACCGAGAAACAGTAAGAACTTGTTTTTCACAAAACTTAAATAATACGTTTTTATATTACTTCCGGTACTTATAAATAGTTACAGTTTTTAGTTTTTTTGCTTTATTACCGTCAAACTGAAACAATTTCACAGCGGACTTGCAAACACGTTTTATAATAATTTAAAGGCTCATTTGTGTGACATGAGTACTTGGAAGTTTTCTGTTTTTACTGATAGCGTGCAAAAATATCGCATGTGAGAGAATACTATGGTGACATAAATTTAGCAATTTGCGAGCGCATGATTTAGTAGAACATGAAATCACTTTTTTATTAATAAAAGGCAAAGTTAATAAAAAATTAATTTAAACTCGCTTACTTTAAATTAAATAATTAAATAATAATTACAATTAAAATAAAATGAAACTAAACAAGTAAAATAAAATAGAATAAAAAAATGCATAAGAATTAAAATAAAATAATATATAAAAAGAAAAAATAAAATAAAATAATATAATATAAAATAAAATAAAAAATAAAATAATATAAAATTAATTAAAATAAAATAAAACACAATAAGGTAATATAGAATAAAATAAAATAGAATAAATAAAACAAAATAAAATAAAATGAAACAAAATAAAACAAAATACTATAAAATATAATAAAATAAATTAATAAGAAATAAATACAAGAATATAAAATAAAATAAAAAAATATAAAATAAAATAAAAAAATTAAGTAATATAAATTATAGTAATATATATAAAAACAAAAAAATAAAAATTAAATATATTAAATTAAAATAAAAAAACTAGAAAAATTAAAACAAAATAAAATAAAATAAATCAAAATAAAACAAGATAAAATAAAATATAATAAAATGAAATAAAATAAAACAGAAATAATTAAAAAAAATAAAAAATAAAATAGAATAAAATATAAAAAATAAATAAATTAATATAAAATAAAAATAAAATAAAATAATACTAAAATAAATTAAAATCAAGTAAATTAAATTAAAATATTTTAAACTAAAATCAAATAAATTAGAATAAGTAAAACGAAATAAAATAAAATAACACAAAATAAAACAAGACAAAGTAAAATAAAATCAAATAGAAAAGATTAAATTAATAAAAAATAAAAAAGTAAAATATAAGAAAAAAAAATAATGATATTGAAGAGCAACATAATATACATTATACTAGAATAAATTAAAATCAAGTAAATTAAAAAAAAATATATATATTAAAATAAAATAATATATGGTAACACAAAATAAAACAATAAAAAATAGAATGTAATAAAATGAAGTAAAATAAAATAGAAAAAATTAAATTAATAAAAAATAAAATAGTATAATATATAATAAATTTAAATAGTAAAATAAAATAAAATAATATAAAATAAAAAATATATTAAAATAAAACAAAATAATATAAATTATACTATAATAATATAAATCAAGTAAATTAAAATAAAATATATTAAAATGAAATAAAATAAAATTTAATAACATAAAATTCAAAAAAAAATTAAATCAAAAAAATAAAATAAATTAAAATTAAATAATATACAACTCTAGTTAAAAAATCAAATTGACTGTGTAGAAAAGAGAGAAGGAAACAAATTTTTATTGATGTGACAGTAGAGTGAATATTTAAGTTAGAATTTTGGAATGTTGATGACTTTAATTTACAATCATTAAATTCTGAGCGGCACGTTTCACCGCATTATAACACATATGTATGTGTGCACATAACATTACGGCTTGGAACTTAAAGGCAATTAAGATGACTATGTAACCTCACTATTTTCATTAAAAACCACATCGAAATAATTTAAGTATGTCAAGGATTAGTGATATAAACCGCCGTGACCACTAATAGAATTACGAATTGTAATTATTTATTCGCCTAGAATCAAATAATATTAAGCCGAAAACTTAGTTTCAATATTTTAAATGAAAAGCATAAATATACAATTTAATGTAACTTAACTTAAATAATTTATACTAATTATAATTATATTATTTTAATGTTTTTTAAATTCAATATACTGTAATATAATCTACTTTTGTTTATATCGTTTAATTTAATTAAAATTTTTTAAATTTTTTTTATTATTTTTCACTACATTTATAGCCGCCGATATCCCTACTTGCGAACAGGGTGACATCAATATCAACGAATGCATTAAACGTGCCTTCCAGCAGCTGATGCCACGTCTAAAAGATGGGATCAAAGAGCTGAATATACCTCCCATGGATCCTTTCATTATTGAACGCAACAACATCGAGGTACGCAGTAGTATCGTACAGGGACGTGTTCAAGTACGAAATGTGCGGGTATTTGGCGTAAGTGAGGGCAACGTCCAGAAGGTAGACTTCCGTGTGGATGGCAATAAGGTCAATATGGGATTGGTCTCACATATGCCACGCCTTTACTTAGAGGGTAACTATAAAGCGGACATGACGCTAAACGAAGTAAAAATGACGCCAAAAGGATACTTCAATGTATCGATGAGTAAGTGAAATTTTGAAAATAAAATAAACGAAGAGATAGAGAGCATCTTAATAAATAATTATTTATCAATTTCAGATGATATCACTTTGAGCTCTGAGTCGGAAGGTGAACTTTATGAGCGAGATGAACATACGTATTTAAAGTTGACCAAATTCAATTTTGAACCGGAAATTGGTGATATGGCCCTTTATGCCAGCAATTTGGTGCCAGATCCTGCTTTAAGTGAGTATAAGAAGTTCATTGAAGCTAACTAAAATCACAGAAAATAAAATATTAAATAAGTGAACAGTAAAAAAGAAAAGTATGACGAAATAAATGAAAACAAAAGATAAAGAAAAGAATTCAAAAGAAATATAACTTAAAATAAATAGGGAAAAATAAATTGAAATTAAAATTAAAAAATATTTAAAAAATGAAATAAAACTTAATACAATAAAATAAAATTAAATAGTATAAGATAAAATAAAAGATAAATGAAATAAAAAAATACAATAAAATTTATTAAAACAAGATGTATTTAAAAAAATATAAAATAAAATAAAATCGAATCAAAAAACATACAAAAAAAGAATTAATACAATAAAATAAAATAAGTTAAAATAAATTAAACAAAATATGAATAAATAATATAAAATTAAAAAATAATAATATAGTATTAAGCAAAATGAAATAAAATTAAAAATGAAATAAAGTAAAATAAAATTAAAGTAAAAATAAAACAAAATAAAACAAAAAAAAATTAAATAAAAAAACATTAGAATACAATAAAGAAATGAAATGAAATTAAATTAAATAAAAAAAAAAAACAAAAAATAAAATAAAATAAATTAAAATAAAATGGTATTCAACAAAATAAAATAAAGCATAAATATGAAATAAAACAATGTAAAATATTTAAAATAAAAAATTTAAATAAAATAAAACATAAAAGAAAAAAATAATTTAAAAAATATAAAATAAAAACAATAAAATAAATTAAAACAGAATTTTGCAAAATAAAATCAGGCAAAATAGAATGAAAACAATAAAATAAATTTAAATAAAAAATAATATGAAAAAAACGTCTACCATTTTTCTTTGTTGTATAACAAATATTCAATTCATACAAACAAACCTGGCATTTAGCTCACTATAAAACTTATAACGAAAAACTAAAATTAGATGAGATAAATTGAAATAAAAATTAAATAAAGCAAAAAAAAATAAATTAAAATATAATAAACTAAAATAAAATAAAGTAAAATGAAAAAAAAATTATTAAAATGAAATAAAATATAATAAGAGTAAAAGATGAAAAAATTTAAGTAAAATAAATGGTAAAAGAAGTGTGAATGACAACCTATTATTTTGTTTTAAATTAATTGTTTTATTTTTATTTATACCTTTTTTTCACTTTCCCAACTTTAATCTTTTTTTATTTTATACTTTTAGATGCCGTCATTTTGGACTTTGTCAATCAATATTGGCGTCAAGTTTATAAAGTTATGCTGCCACAAACGCGCAGTACATGGGAGCCAATGTTTTTGAAAGTTATGAACTCATTCTTGTCTGCTGTACCTTTTGATTTGTTTATTAAAAAGAATTAAATATTTTATTGTAAAATACTCAGGGATTGTGTAATTGTTCCGGATAAAATATAAATGCTAATTTGTGTACATAAATTTATGTTTGTATATGTAAATAGTGCTAAGATTATTATTATAATAAATAAATAAATATATATATAAATATTTGTATATGCATTTAAACTGTGAAATCATTTTATATCTATATACGTACATATAGAACTCATAATTTCTTCAAGTATTGGAACAAAACTACTTAACGGGTGGACCGTGTCTGTTTATGTCTTTGAAAATAAAATTTCGAAAAAAAATTTACTCAATAACGTTGCTATTGAGATATTTCTAAGACTTTCCTTACATTTTGAATTTGGCTCATTTTTATAAAATACTTATTTTCGTCAATCGACATTCGAAACAAGTTTTTAGTTCGAAAAACTGCAATTTTGCAATATGACTATGAATGTAAAAGTTTGAAGAAAAAATATTTTTTTACCAGGGTTGCTGTATTTAATAAATTTAACAAAAAAATTAGAAAAAAATCTATAAATCAAAGGTAAGTATCAAATTAAGAATGAATATTAAAGTATTCAAAACTCATAAAATATATAAAAAAAATAAATAAAACTAAATAATACCGTATGGATATGAAACAAAAGTGATTCAGTAATGAAAAATCATAATGCTTATTTTTACGCCATCAAATGACATTTTTAAGACTTGATGAAGAAAATAATTTTAAAGAGGGTTACCTCTTATTTGAATATAATTTTAATAAATATAATCGAAATATAAAAAACATTTTTGAAAGGTGTTATCAGAAGTTTCAAATTATTAAATTAAAATGAAATTATAAAATATTTAAAATTATAGGTATGTAGGGCTTTTACAAAATTTAAAATTTTTGAAATCGAAACATTAATCTTTTTTTAGGTTTTGATAGATCGCATGTAAACCATAGAAGTACTAGAGCGCCATCTATCGCTTTAATTGAAAAAAATTATCTGTGCGGAAATTTAACTTAGTTTTGGAGTTTAGGATCGAAAAGAGAAACAGTCAGCTTTCAAAAAAGAAAGGTTGTGGCCTTTGCTAATTTCTTTGAAGCATTAATTTGCATATTGCATCGTATTAAAGGTAGGGTCAGAAATGCGACTGCAGGGTAGTGAATATGTAGCTCTGTACTGCTGACTCATGCAAGTATACCTATTTGTCCTTTTCTGTATATACATATATATTTGCTTTAAAAACTTACTACCTTTAATATTAAACATACAAAAATGCTAAGAGACAAGAAGTAGTCTTCTGACTAAAAAATATTTTAAATAATGAGATTTTTATTCCGTGAAGATATCAAACATGCTAACGAATTATCGATAATTTTTACAATTTTGATTCTGATATTCAGAAACCGTCATCGTCTCAATTTAAGCAAATATATACAACACAAAAATAAAAAATGAATTAAAATAAATAAAGATCAAACATGATAAGCCAAAATAAAATAAATAAATAAAATTAGATATAATGAAAATGAAATATCAAAATAAAAACAATTAAAATTAGTTAAAAGGAAAGAAATAATGAAATAAACTTAAAAAAAGAGAGCATGAAGAAAAATAAATAAATCGTATGGAGTAAAAGATATTAATTTCAGCTAAAATTTTTACTTCCAGTTAATTAAATACAATAACCGTTTCGAATGAAGCACCCTTTGCTGAAAGCAAATATGCTTTGCAAGGAATGGTTGAAGCGCAGTACTCAGAATTCGATTCACGGCAACAGTGAGGAAATGTCACTTTTATTAAAGAAAAAGATTAGTCAATTAAAGCTTACTATTGTAAACTAAACTATTTCCAAGCCCTAATTAATACAATTCTCAGTCAATGTGTATTTTGAAATCACGGCGGGAATATATAAAAGTTAATTATGTTAATATTGTTTCATGCCAGAAAGCTTTATTGCAGCACTGAAGTGCATACAAATTGAAAATATGAAAATAATTATAAAATAAAGTGTAATAGTAAAATATTTGTAAGTAAAAACGATAATAAATCACCAGTTCAATCAGTGGGAATTAGAAATTTGTGCTGATAAATATGTAATAATGTATAATAAAGCATATAATAACATTTAAGTCAGTTAAATGGCATGCATTGTAAATAAAGTCTGAGCTACTGAAGCGCTGGGTATAAAAATAAGTGCAGTTAAAACAAACTCAAAAGTTTAGTAAAAAACAACAACAACAAATCACCTGTGCTGGCAGTTTGCCAAAAATGCAAATACTTTAGCAGAGCGCTTTTTCGCTAGATAAAGCTTTGCTCTGACAACGTTCGCTGTCGCAGCCGCTGGCCGCTCACCGTTGCTCTTCGGCTTTGCTGCTGCTTGCTATTCGTGCAGTGTGGTTGTTGGATTGCCCAATATATTGAAGGCAGAAGCACAAGCGAGCTACTTTTGCTACTGCTGCTTTTGCTCTGGTTGTTGTTGTTATTGCTGTGTTGGGTATTTCAAATGCTTGAATTTGGAGCTTTTGATGCTTATAATTTTTTTTAGTTCATTTTTTATGCTTTTTCATACGTATATCCAATGTACAATATTGTAATTGCTTTTGTTGTTGTTGTTGTTGTTGTTTTTTTTATATTTTTGTATACGCTTTTTTTGTTTTTGCTGCAGTTAAGTAAAGGCTTTGGGTAAAATTGTGCAGTTTTTCGATTTTTATATAAAAACTATAAATAAACGTAGTTGCGGCTCATTTCGAGATTTGTAAGCGACGCGTTTGCAGGTTGCTCGAAAAAATAGAAATATTGGCAAAAATAACGGATTATTTGAAACCCAAAAAAAAAAAACAAAAAAACTAATAGAAATAAAAAACTTGTTGATTTTTGCATGTTTTGGGCAAAAAATAAGTGAAAAATCGGTTCGACTTTATTTCGACTAAACGAATTGAAGTGATTTGAAAAATAAATTTGTGTTACGAAAGAGATGTTAAAAATTATTAAAATATAATTAAGCAAATCGGAAATAATTAATTAATTTAGTGTGACTAAAAAATTGGCGAAAAAAGTGAAAAACGGTTTATAAATGAACTTAAACGAGTTTTCTTATTATTACTAAATACTAAAACGAAAAAAATTAAAAAACATAATTTTCTATAGAATTGAAAAAAATTAAAAAACGCATAAAATTTGATATTTGAATACCGTACTACAGAAAATACACTACGAAAATAATTAAAAAAAAATCCCAAACTCACAAAAAAAAAAATTCCAAAAGCAAAAAAATCACACAAGTCAAATAAAAATGTATAAATCGTATTTTTTCTACTTTACCGCCATTGCGGCAATACTCGGAAGTGCAACAGCTGCAACAACATCGAATATTGCCGCCGCTGCCGCAGCAATTTCGGACAACTTAGATGAGTATACAACCGTTGCGGTGCTGCCATCGGCCATAGCCGCCACATTAGCAGCAGCGCCAGCAGTAACAACACCACAAAATGAAAATGGGGCAATAGCAGCGCCGTCAATAGTACCAGTTCCTCAAGCTGCACCGCAACTACCAACGTTGGCCTACGATAAAGTAGGCATAAGCGATGGCGTGGAATTTAGTCCAAGTGAGTGGTTATAAATACTATATGAATTTATGTATAAATAAAAATAATAATAAAAAAATAATAAAAAAAAAATAATAAAATATAAAAAAAATTGCAAAATAAAATAAAAAATCAAATTAAACGCAGTGTGTATTTGAGTTCGTCAAAAAAATGAAACGGAAAATTGCAGTACTCGTGCAGCCGTTATTTAAATGTTAAAGGAAGCTTTTTGAGGCACATTTATTGGCTTACAAATTTTGCGTATTTTTTTTTTTGTTTTCTACACAATTCACTTTTTTTTCTGAGCTATCGCTTGCATTTTATGCCATGATTATGCAATTTTTATTTAGGCGAAAGAACTTGAAAATCAAATGCGCAAAAATCATGTGTTTTTTGTTTCAACTCTACATCAACTTACAAGCATAAGGAGACGCCTAACCAAAAAACTAAAAAAAACTTTATTTACGAAAGCTGTCAAGCGCGTTTGTTACTTAAGTCTTTTGTTTACCTTACCTTACCATGCCTTACCTCATTGATGCGTATCATTTTTACGCGCGAAAGGTGGAACTAATAGTTTCATGTATTTAATGTGTATTATAACTATAATCCAAATAAATTTTGCATATTATGAGTAATACGGGGGCTTTTATGTACTTGTTGTTTTGTGTGGGGAAATGCTTCATTAATGGAGGAAGGAAATGTGCTGAGGCTTTCATAATCACATGTAATTTAACGCTTAATTGAATCGAAGGTCAAAGCCAAAAATAAATAATGGCAGAAAGTAATAGTAAATTCAAATAAAATAATAAATAATTAACGACAGCACAAATTTAACTAGGAAACCAAATTTTGTGTACTTTGAATCCGAAAAAGGTAATAATTAATGAAACATTTGTATGCGCTTCGCTGAATCTCTACTGAAAATTGTTGCAGAAATTGAATTTAATTAAAGGGGGGATGATATAAGAAGTTTGTTTATTTGTGATGTTTCTATTATTTTTTAATAACAATGCCGTCATCATATAGACCAATCAGCCTGTTGACTTGCCTTGACTTTTCGAAAAAGTGCTGCTATCAAAAATTACTCCTTTTTTCCATCAAAATGATACAATTCCTACACATCAATTTGGTTTTCGGGAAAAACACGGCACAATTGAACAAGTAAATCGTATTACAAACGAAATAAGGAAAGCTTTCGAAATGCGAGAGTATTGCTCGGCTGTTTTTCTTGATGTGGCACAAGCATTTGACAAAGTGTGGTATGATGGCCTCATTCATAAAATTAAAAAATCATTTCCTAACACGTTCCACAATATCCTTGAATCCTACTTAACCAACAGGCTATTCACAGTAAAAGTAAATGATTACATAACAGAAGAGTGTCCGATTACGGCAGGTCTTCCGCAGGGTAGTGTTCTTGGACAAATATTGTACATACTGTTTACCGCAGATATCCCTACAAGTGACGAAGTAATTACGTCAACATTTGCGGATGATACTGCTATACTAAGTCGACATAAATGTCCCATTACACCCACAAAAGTGCTACAGCAGCATCTTAAACAAATTGAAGAATGGCTAGCGAAATGGCGCATAAGAGTTAATGAAATCAAGTGCAAACACTTAACTTTTACAAAAACGTGTCCTACTGTTAAGTTCAACAATGTATCAATAACGCAAGCTGACGAAATTACATACCTCGGAATCCACTTGGACAGGCGCTTAACCTGAAGACGACACATTGCAGCTAAAAAGCTGCAGCTTGAATTCAAATCTGCCAGTTTACATTGGCTTTCAAATAAGAAATCTGGACTAAGCCTTAACAACAAAGTCCTCTTATATAATGCAACAATAAAACCGATATGGATGTATGGGATCCAGTTATGGGGCACAGCTTGCGCGACAAATATAGATATAATTCAAAGATTCCAATCGAAAACATTAAGAGTAATAACGGGCGCACCATGGGACATGCGTAATGAAAATATTCATAGAGATCTAAATATACCTACCGTCAAGGAAGAAATTGAAATCGCAGCAAAAAAATACTTAACAAAACTGCGTAACCATCCGAACCATTTGGCTAACACCTTGGCCCATGCAACAAGTCAAACCCGCCTGCGGAGAAGAGACAAAGCAGCCTTCTAAAGAGCTACGTCAAGCCAGCAGCCCATTCCTACTAATGGGCTTTATGTTTTAATTTAGTTTAAGATTTTATTACTTATTGTTAGGCTTCCGAAGTCGAAGTAGATTCAATAAATAAATATTAATGTTTCAAAAAAAAAAAAAAAAATAACAATAGCCTATTGTTCAGCAGTGCCTACTGCCATCCGCATGCTGGTCCAAAATTATAAAAAATAAATTTAAATAAAAAAAAACTTAAGTCAATTTTTCTAAATTGCGTTTGCCCCTCGGCAGGTGTATTTCTGAGATAGATAAAATTAAATGCTTCTCATAAAGAACCATCAATCGTTCGGAGGCGGCTTAGAATAAACTGTAGGTCCCAAATTATCGGAAAGCTCTGTCGATAATCGCTTCAGTGCACGGGGGCTCAGTTGATTCCTTTTCGTGGCCAAAATTAATAACTCACGAAGCAATTTTCCACAGGACATATATATATATATATATGTTTTCAAATATTCTTAAATTTCGAAAATCAACATAAATAAAATGCATTTAAAATAAAATTGTTTATGGAATTCCATTTTTTATTATAAAGTTTGAACCTTGGTATTATATTATGTGAAACACTACATCATTCAAAAGACTGCCTCGAAACTTTTTACAAACTTCGATCCGCTTAAGGCATTTTTCGACCACATTTCGGCATCACTTTTTCGGTATCTCAGCCAAAGTTTGACGAATGTTGGTTACCAAGTCCTCAACAGTTAATGGTTTATCCGCATAAACATGATCTTTTGCGTAGTCGCACAAAAAATGAGGCCAATGGTGGCAAATCGCACGATCTCTATGATCTTTGAACCCGTTGTTCGGTTGCTAAGCGACCCATTTTTATAAATTCATGACTTTTAGCTAAAAGGAAACACATTTGGTTTGACCGTTGTCTACAGTACAGGGATGTATACTTTTGAAATCATGAAATGAATAACCCTATATTGTTTGTCGTATTTTTGTTGTTGTTATTGTTTGGAATAAAAAATATAGGTACTTTGGAATAAAAATAGGTGTAGCGTGCTTTACAGTATCTAAAAAGGCTGCTTTCGTAAAAAAAACTCAAATAAAAAAAAAATATTAGAAAAATAAAAGGCCACTTTTTATGGTATTATGTTCACTAAACATACTTTAAAAGACACCCCTTTAGGAGTTTTCTTTTTTCATCACATTACATACGACACACCATTACGAGTTCACGAATTTGATGCTACGCTCTAAAAATCGTGAAAAGTGATGTTTAAAAAAACCATCGTTTAGACAAGTATTAAATTGTCGGCATTTTTTTAGATGGACTTCGATGCATTCACGATATTTTTCTCTTCAAGAATTTCTTTTCATAGGCTTCTTAAATATTTACATATATAACTCTTGGAAGGCCGCGTATGGTTTGCTAAGATATTTTTTTAGAACTTAAAAAAAATGACAAAAAAAATAGTGCAATGGTTGCAAAGCTCCAAATATATCGATATCATGTTCTCAATTATTAGTTGAAAGCATCAAATTAGATAAGGCGATAAATTGCTTATATTTATCTGTTTATACTTCTTGTTACATGAATGCACCTAGGCCACTCTTAGTGTAAATACATACTTACCCTGGTATTCACTATTCACTAATTCACTAGTTTATAGATACAACTTTTGTCACTATATGCCATTTTGCAATTCAGTAAAGAGAGTATTAAAAAACTCGACTGAAAACTGAGGCGAAAATGGATCTTCCGATGTCCTAAGATCGGCCAAATTTCGTCGGCGAATGTTTCTAAAAAAAATTTATTTCCTTATTTACTGTTTTTCTTTTTCATTTAAGCAAATATTTCCCTTCTACACGATCAATTTCTTGCAAAATTAATAAAAACAAGTTGCAACTTTCTCTTCCATTGCCTTATTTTATACGACAAATATATTAACACAATATTAAATAGTATTAAATTGATATTTTAGATATAAATTAATTAATTTTAAGTCATAAAATTTAATTCTAAACAAAGTAACAAAAATATTAAAGTGGCAAAAGTTAGCGTAAAACATGATATTATTTAAATTGTGCATAAAATTTATTATAGATGATTATTTTATATTAAAGCAATTCGACACAAGCGAGGGTGGGTAATAGAAAATTTGTTTGTGGGTGGGGTGTACCAATATTTTTCCAGAAAATGTACTTAAAGAGGAAAATATTATAGAAAATTTATGTTTGTAGTGGCTGCATTTCACAAATTTTGTAACTATTCAATGCCAAAAACTCGTAGTTTCTTAACAAAATGTGTTGTAAAAAGTGTTGTTGAAAGTAGATTCCGACAGATTGTTTCTATGAACAGGTAAACTTTTAAAGTAGTTTTTAACTTAATAAAAGATAACAAATTATTCAATGGTACTCGCTCTTGCAAGCAGTTTCCTATTCGAAACCAACTTTCTATTGTGTTACACCGACTAAGGTCCAGTAGAGAAGGAGTAACTACTTCGCTAGTTGTCACTTTATTTGGTGTTAGTGATAGCGGAACAAAACAGGATATGATTTCGGCATTGAACTTAAAATTTTATTTTTTCAGTTTATAAATTTAAAAGAAAATATTATGAAAATCATATAATTTTAGTGACTGGTGCATTAGGTGAACTAGCTCACTGTATAATCGCGTAAGCGGTGTCTACGCCAGTAAAGGAGAAGAAGAACTCACTGTGTGGTCGAAAAGCCATTTGAGGGTCCAAAAGATTATTTTTCCTTGAAAACACATAATGTTTTACCGAATTTACAACAACTTCAATTTCTCTACGAATTCGTCATAATGATTAGCAGGTTATAGCACTTAAAAGCTAACAAGAAGTTTCATTACTCATTTTAAAGCAAATTCAACAGATGGTCATGAGGATGCACTTAACCATTTCACAACAGAACAGAATTTTTATTAAATACCGAATAAGAATTAAATACTACTTCGGATTAATGAAGGAATGGTTCTATAGAATGAGAGAGTTGAAAATTCCAAGAAAAAATATTTCTTCGATAAAACTTGCATGGAGCAACATTATTATAATAGAGAAATGGGAAAACTTTTAAATAAAACAAATTTTTAAATACGAATAAGATGAACCTGACCAACAAAATTGTAACTCCAATGGGGGTGAAAGTAATAGACGAGCAATAATGTCTATGATGTAAGAATAAAAATAACCTTAACAATAAATACTAGACTTTGTCGGCGACTTCATCCGTTCTAATAAGATTTACTATATAATATTATTTTTTTAAACCTTACAAGGTCCACATATTAAGTAAAATCTAACCACCGAATTGATTACGAGTCCATCGCGTGACAGATGCAATCAACCGCCAGATGTTTTTTGCAAAGTTTAGATTTCCCATTTTACAAGGGGAATTTCTGATTCATCATCGTCATCATTTATTTGAGTCACTATTGGGGCTGTTGGCTGCGCCCCTTTGTCAATCATGAGCCCCAGAAATCTTGAAGAAGTCTGTGACAACCACTAATAATTACCAAAAGCGCGGCACGATTCATTTATATAGAAATCCTATAAAGTGCAGTCGAGTGGTTAGCATTGCGTACTGCTATTCAAATCAAAAGTTATAGAAAATTAATTGAAATAAAAAATTAAGTAAAATATTCTAATTGCGGTTGCCCCTCGGCAGGGAATGCCAATCCCTGTATTTCTGACATGAAATAAAGGCTCCTCATAAAAAAACCATCAGCCGTTCGGAGGCGGCTTAGTATAAACTGTGGGTTCCTCCATTTGTTGGAAAAACATCAAGACGCTGAACCACAAATTGGAGAAGGAGCTCAGCCGAAAATCGTTTCAGCGGTTACAAAGCGCCAATTATATTTATATATATATTTATATACCTATATAATTTCAAGAAGCTTGTAAAACATATAGAGGCAATCTAATAACTTATGTCCACAGTATACTGAATTTATGGAGGGAAAACTTCTCCTACCAACTGAATGGCAGTGAAAGTGTAACACTAGGAGATGGTGAACCCCATCTCACAATCGATCATGTTTCGCTGCCCGACTATGAAAAAGTTCCAATAACAATGGATTAAATATATGACAGCATGTCCGACGATTGTAACATAAGTGAATTCTGCCACCAAAAGGGCGATTTCCGTGGATTAAGCCTTCGTAATATCACATGCAAGGTCCCATCGAGCGTATTGTAAGAATGACTACACCAATTTTTTTGCCAGTGTGTTTGCATACTTTTAAACAAATTTATAATTTTCGTCAACAAATTTCATAATTTTTATGCTCGAATATAAACACCAATCAAATATACGAAGGCTGCTATATATAGGTCTGGCCTAGGCAACACAAAGTGTTGCCAGATGAAATCTGACATTTCCATTGGAAAGTTTGACATTTTTTAGCATAACATCACTCAGAACGTTTTGTAATTTAATCCTGAATTGTTTTATTTACAGGGAATTAAAAAATTCATCGCGGCCAAAAAATGGAATTAACTCGTGAACATTTTCGTGCGATAATTTTTCACAACTTTCGACGTGGATTATCACGACAAGAGTACATCGATGAACTAAAATCTTTGTAAAGCTATTAAGCACCATCCTATAGCACTGTGAAAAACTGGTACAACGAATTCAATCGTGGCCGACGCTCGTTCAAAGACGAATTCCGAGAAGGTCATCCAAAAGCAGCCGTTGTGCCAGAACACATCGATGCCGTACGTGAACTGATAATGCCTATGCATTTCTCCCACCAGCATACATTCGATATTGCATGAACACCTGGCCGTATTCGTAGAAAAGGTTTGTTCTCGTTGGATCCCGCACAATTTGACAATTGCTCAAAAAAAGGCTCGTTCCACACGAGAAATGCTGAAAAAATACGATCGCGGCGCTACAAAAGACGTTTATAAGATCATCACAGGTGACGAATCATAGATCTACGTGTATGCGTATGAGCCCGAAACAAAACAGCAATCGACCGTGTGGGTCTTCCAAGACGAACCAAATCCAACGAAAGTTGTGCGTGGAAGAAGCACTTCGAAGCAAATGTTCGCCTGTTTCTTCGGCAAAACTGGTAATGTGGCGAATGTTCCGCTTGAGCAACGTAGGACAGTCAATTCTGAGTGGTACACCACCATTTGTTTGCCTGAAGTCTTCGGAGAAATTGGAAAAACGAACAAGAGAAGACGAATCATTGTGCACCATGACAATGCGAGCTCTCACACATCGGCTCAAATCAGCGCCTTTTTGACCGGCCAAAACGTCGAATTGATGGGTCATCCGCCGTACAGCCCTGACTTGGCACCCACTGACTTCTTTTTATTCCCACACATCAAGAAAATAATGCGTGGTCAGCGGTTTTCGTCGCCAGAAGATGCTGTTGAAGCATTCAAAAACCATGTTTTGAAGGTGTCTCAATCGGAGTAGAAAAAGTGCTTCGAAAATTGGCTTGAGCGCATGCAAAAGTGTATAAATCTTGATGGAGAATATTTTGAAAAACAATAAAACCATTTTCGTTGATAAATATTCGTATTATTATTATTAGGCTAGAAATATATATATAGCCATCGTACATGATCTTTATGGTAATAAATAATCAATTACGAATTCAGTTTTCTCTTCGCCTCTCTCCGCATGCAACTATACACTACACAATCACTCATATACGTGTATGTATATGTGTGTGTTATATACTAACCATAGCTACAGTGGCTACACCGCATAAATGTTCAATGCTCTCTCACACTCAATCTCATCTAAGTTACATATTTTCTCTTTTTCGCGTTACGTAGTTCTGTTTCCGTTGCAGTTCTCAATCATTCTATCTATTCAAAACCATTTAGTTTCTCTCTCGCCTGAGACAGTGTTGATCTCTTTTCCCATTCTCTCTTAAACAAACTGAAAATATATCTTGTCTCTCTTGTGCGAATGCAGTTTTTTTGTATTTTTTTCTCTTTTATGTTCTCTACCTGTACCATATGTCCTTCGAAATTGAAAACTTATATCGATCGGTAACTCACACAAAATATTATTTAGAAAGCCTAAAAGATTTCGAATAAATGTATTTTTATAATCTGGAACTTTTTATCGAGCTGGGAAATAATTAATCCACAACAACAACTTGTAATATTTTTTTTATAATATTTTTCAAAACACCAATAAATTTTATTTATTTTTATTTAATTTATTGAAAAAATTCAACAAAGTTGACTAACACACACATAACATAACTACTTACATGGGTAATATATTTAAGAAAATTTAACTAAAGTCGAAGTATAACTTCAAAAGCTGTCTTCTAAATAAATTACTTGAATCGCTTACTACGAGCATTTTCTTCATACTCGTCATCGTTAAGTTTTAAATTGTTTATAATTTCTTTATACCGGGAATCGTCTGATTTCGGCCTCAACCGTCGTTTTATGGCGCCATATTCTAGTTTTTGATTATCTCCGCTTCTCCGCACACTTTTGCTCCTGCCCATAGGTGGAGCTTTGTCACACTCTGCCTCCTCCGTTGCAGAAGTTTGAGAACAGTTCACTTCTGCATCGTCTGCCGTAATATGTTTATAGCTCACGGCTGCTGTTGGTTTTCGCTGTCCATTGGCGGGCAGCGGCTCGTCGTTTATATATATGACATTGCCAAACTTCTTATGACAATAATAACTTTGCGTCTGATTCATATTTAAATTTAAATAAAAATTTTCTATCACAAGTGAAGTGTTTACTAGTGCGAGCACTAAATCGAAAATGATGCAGTTGAGCGCTGAAGATCGTTTTTTATATCCTTTTTTAGTTTGCACATAGCAGGGTTTTTTCCAAAGACAAAAAGGATGTTTTAAAAGACAAGTGTTTTTCATTTGCATCGAACAAAGAAAAAATACCCTCTCGTTATAGAGTACAAGAAAATAATATTTACATTAAAATTATTTAACAGAAATATTTTTTTATTTTATTTATTTGTATAGTAAAACTACAATAGTTGCCTAGAGATTACAATTTTTCTCTATGAAAAAGTTTCGGGTAAATACTCTTGAAATTAATAATTTTCTATTTTATAGTTTATGATTAATGACGATTTTGAAACTTGATTTCGTAGCCGGACATATATAAAGATGATAAAATATCAAATGTTGGCACACATATATATGTATATACATACATATCTGCATGTGTATATCAGAAATAAAAAAATTTCGAGGATTTAGAATCTTATCTTATAAATTAAAATATTTTTTTTTATAAAATTTTATGAATATTATATAAAATTATTGAGTATTTAGAATCAGATTTTATAAATTAAACATTTTTTTTTATAAAATCTTATAAATGACAATTATTGAGAATTTACTTAATTTAATTAATTAAAATATATATTTTTTAATTCATTTCTGTATTTTCCTTTAAAAAGTAATGCAAACCAATTTTTTTTGTAACTTTCTTCTTCTTTTTTTAAAATAAAATTTTTGCAATTGTCTTTTTGCATACAAAAGTAAACAATTTTTCAGGTAGCCTACTCAAATAACGGCAAATGTAGAGTATAGAAAGACGCAGCATAACTCAGTAGTCGGGACAACATACAACGTTGCTAAGGCAAAACCTTTTGTTTACCTTTTATTTAAATCCCTTTCTTTTTGTGTGAAGAAACATATTTCGGAAAAGGTTTGCAAAATAAATTCTGCGAAGGTCAGTGTTTAATCTTGTTTTATGTCAATGTTGTTAGGCAAAATTAGGCTAACTGAAAGAACAAGGACTTCGTCTTAAGGATTTTACAGGCAGTTATTTACGACACTTAAAAAAATACTACTACGTAATCTTTAGTTGGGGGATAAAATATCTTCAAAGGATAGCAATAATATTTTTTTAGTGCACTAAAAAAGTATTTTTTTGTTTTTTAACAAATTTACAAATTAGCTCTCTAGTTGTCAAATTTATTTCCTTTACATTCAACAAACCAACAATTCAAGTCAAGCAACAACAATTAGCTTTTTACTTCTAGCAAACTGTGAGTGTAGTATATTTCGAGTGTAATAGGAGCATTCTCTTATGCTACCACTACCCATCTTACATACCGCACGGCCATAACAACCGACTGTAATAGAACATACAAACACGAGTATTTTCTGCAGGACAACCATCAGTAACGGCATGGGCGAGCGGTGACAACATTTCATTTACATGACGCTCTCATAACATAGGTTGCTATGGACGGAAGGTATGTAAGATGAGTAGTTGCAGCATTAGTCTAGGGTGCACGAATTATACGGTTTTTCTATCCGTTCAACAACGAAACACTTGCTACGATAGGAAAAATTTTGGAAATTTTGAAAGAAGAAAAAAGCAACTCTGTGTAAGCTGATTGTTTTTGTTTGACCTGAGTTTGACAAAATCATTCACGCTAATGCTCTCGTGCACTAGCAAATTTTCCTAGAAAATATTTTATTTCAGACCCTTTTGGTAAGATGTTCAAATGTGAATATCCCTAAGCAATAAAAAAACAATAAAAAATATTATGTTTCCATATTTGTGTAAATAAAGGTTTTTTGGAGTCCTTAAGGTGGTATTTTCCAAGCAAATTCATAGAGTTAGCAGCAAGATTACATAAACAAAAACTCTACGTAGTTTCTTTGTGTAATTGTGGGAGCCACTTAGGCCCGTTTTCACAATGTCCGATTTACTTATCCTTTAACCGGAGGATAGCTAACCGTCAGATAGGCTGATATGACACTATCGTTTTCACCAAGTTCTGGTTACTTGACTTCTGGTTAGATTGATCATTGTGAATATTTTAAGGTAAATTTACAAAAATTTGCGTTGTGAATACATCAAAACTGCATGACAGTTTCTATCTGCTTACATTTTTCTACATGCTTTGGTTGAGTAATTTTTAAGATCTTCCGTGTTCTCTTTTATTTTTTGGTTATGGAAAAATTGTAATTTAATGAAACTTATTTCATATATTTTTATTTGGAAAAATGTTTTAAATTACATGTATACAATTTATATAATATATGTATGTATATGGTTTCCTTGCACCTCAGCTATGTTTTCGTCGGCATCAACGGATGCCACTTCCACTTCTACCTCATCCAAGTTAGAGTCATTCTGGATAGCAAAATTGTGCAACACTCTACAGGCAACAATGATGTTCATAGTTGTGCTGAGCGAAACTCTCAATCCATACGTGTAGCTCCTCGATATGCAATTTCGAGTACGGATTTCAGATTTATTGTAATAACGTTCAGAGCGAAGATTGGGATGTAAAAGTTGACACATCATGTAGTTGCTGACTCCATAACTACTGCCACCCAATTAAACAAGTCCCGAAATACGTTTTGCTCGAACCGGTGATTCAGACAGCTGTTATTAAAAATAATGCTGTCATGTCCAGAACCAGGTCACTTGCATATAAAATCCATTATTTCTATTTTACAAGTATTTTACAAGCATTAGTGCAATCTAAACACCCCAACACCTTTGCAAACTTCGCTATTCGGTAAAATGTCCGCATAGTGCTCTCAATTTCCCTGCTTTTTTCGGTATCCTGATGAATGATTGGACAAGTGCTGCGGTAGCAATAGATAATATTTATCACCCGGTTGGCAGTCACCACTTTTATTCCGCCCAACACCGGAACAGAAATTAAAAAACTTCCCGATGCATAAAAGCGGAATGTTCAGAGCAAAATTTCTGCTGCTCTATTCCTGCAAAATCAAATAAATTATCAACAACATTTATTTACTCAAAGCACATTATTTTCACAATTTTACTTTTTATTTTTTCCAAATCGTATTTTACTAATAAAAACTTCATCATATTTCTCAAAAAAATTTCCCTATAAATACGCCTCTGAATCAACGCAGCCAGATAGGCAGTGCGTTCCAAATTTTCCATAATAAAATTTATTTTAAAGCCAATGTCGAATACCATATTCTTTATTATTTTACAATTTGCAGCTGTCAAATTATCTTCTGGTTAAGAGCTAATCGCCACTCGATGTTGACGTTAAGTTAACCGCAACTTAATTGACAGATGCGCCTTAACCGGACATTGTGCAAATTAAGTTCTGATTAAGTGCTTAACCGGAGATGGTGAAAACGGCCCTTAATGTTGCTGTGGTTTGTTGTAACACAATTGTGCAGTGAAAAGATTTTCGTTAAATTAACCACAACGGTTTTACAATTCCTTTTACGAACTACACTCGATTGTTACGTAAAAGTTCCAAAATTTGTTATTTAACTTTTTTATTCTAAGCGCACAGTTCAATTACTCTCCAGTTAACGCACAATTTATTCTCCTGTAAACACACATATGTAGTTTATTCTACTTACCCTTTACATCAATGTTATCATTACCAGCTAAATAACTCCATTATTTATATAGAATGGTATTAACAAAGTTCGGTAAGTTGACCAGAACAATTAAATTCTGTTTGTATTTATTCCTAATCTGTTTCCTTTTTTATTTTCTCTACACAATCGCCATTAATTTCAATGCATTTCCTAAGCCTGTAGGTCCACTTCTAAAAATGGTCTTAAAAATCGTGCTTTTTAAGCTTATCAAGCTCAGCATTAACCGCATTAATTATATCCTCGTTGCTTTAAAGACCTCATTTTAATTTTTTTTGGAATTTTTGAAAATAACCAGAACTCACAAGGTGCTATCCCACCTTCGATGCCAGAGATCGCGTTGTCTTGATGTAAAAAGTAACGCCGCAAATCCCTTTTTCTTCCTGTTTTCCAGCAAATTTTTGAAAACGTTTGGTAAGCACTCTTCGGTGTACCACTTTGCAGTTACCGTCTGATCATTTTCCAGTGGAATAGCAGCAGGGTGAAGTAAACTGAAGTCATTGCTTTTGCTGTTAATTTATGTTGCTAAGATTTAACGGGTAGGTTTGCTCCTGCTGTTTGGAACGACTTGGGTGTTTTAAGGACTAAGTCAAAATTAAAAAATGCTACAAAACACTTACAGTAATTTTTATTATTAACATTTTATTTTTAATTGCACGGTACGGTGGAAAATCGTAATTTTCAGATAATTATTACTCAATTTTTCAATTTTTCTTTTTATATTTTCACTTACAAATAAAAAAGTTAGTTTTTTGTAGTAAATGTTTTTATTTTGTCTCAAATTTTGTATAGGTAATAGCCTTCCAAAAATATTTTTAAATTAACAGTTAAAAAGGTATACTTCGTTAGGTCGTTCGGGTGTGCAGCATAAATTCGTTCAGATCTATGGATTTTGATACCGTAACAACAAAAAAGCTTTAACTTCAATACAAACGAAAATTTACAATTTTTTTTTTATTTAATAAAAATAAAAAATTGATAGTTAGGCTCTTTCAACATTCATTTCACATACATATAGATATTCAATCTGCACTTAGACTTTAGACTTAAATCCAATGTGTGCCCACATATGTATTTATATACGAGTATGTACGTAAACGTACCAACTTATTCTCACTTTTACAGATTTTTTTCTAGCTTAAATATATGTACCTGCTTACAAAAAAAAAGAATAAATAAATAAATGAATAAATCAAATGTGTGAATGAAAATATTGCGAAAAGTACTGGCATGTGTGATTTGGATTATGTATGTACGAGTATGCATGTATATGTATGTATGTAAAACCGGCTAAAGTGTTAAAATGGGCATTGCAGTTACCAAAGCTTCGTGCAGCTATGGCATGTGTGGGGTTACCATGCGTTGGATATGAATGATTAATAAACATTAAAAATGCGAAAGAAATAAAAAAATATAAACGATAAGTAAGCAAAGACAGAAGAAGCAGAGAGAAAAAGTACATGTATAAAGAATGGCGCGAAATAAATATTACTAAATATGTTACTGACCTACATCAATTTGGCATGCTGCAAAAAGAGCTAACAAAGTCTAGGCTTAGAGGTATGCTTTAATATAATTTAATATAACAAATGTGATTAACAAATATACATACATAAGCTAATATTTATCTACAAACATTATATGTAAGTAAACTTATGTGTATCTGTTGTATAGATATTTGTATGATTCTTAAACTCGTCAGCGTTGGCCATATACATACATACATACATATGACATATGCATTGCACCAGTTTAATGTACCAGTATGTGTGTGTTTGGTACAAGTGTAGAAAGAGTAGAGAATTTAGTGTAAATAAAAATGACCAAAACGCCTAGTCGCGTGTATTCAAAGAGAAACAAACAAACCAACAAATACAAATGTAGGAAAATCTATGCAAAAAGTATTAAGCAAAATAAAACAAAAATAAACATATGGTAAATAATACTATGAATGCTCTGTGACTGTCGGCGCATGAGCACGAAATATTGAGTAATACTATGATTTTGTTACGGTTACTGTCTGTTATGACCAATTTACTAGTGTATCTGCTGACAGCAGCTATAGTCACGAAGTAGTTGTTTACATACATACATATGTATATATGTATATATATTTATGTAAACAGAAAAATACGGAGAAGCTTAGCTAGGCGAGTGTGAAGTACAATGAAGGCCAAAAGCTTTCAAAACTTTGGAAAATACTGATCGTTTTGGTGGGGTTAAGGCAGTAGTCTTCATTAGAGCTCGAAAAAAGCGTGTTTTCAGCAATTTTTTCTTAAATGGGAGGAAATTATTGCGGCAAAGAAAGTTTTCGTACAATAATGTACTATATTTAGGCTTCACAAAACAATTTTTAGTACCAAAAAATATTGGAATCCTCCAATTTCGTGATGAGTTTTCTGAAGCGGCTGCAGTCTGAATCGCTGATGAAGATGGTGCGATGCATCTGAAACAGTAGAACCAATTTCTTTGTATAATTTGATAAGTGTATCTTCTATACGAACGAAAAAATTACCGAAAGAGTTGGAAAATATTTTTTTTTAATTATCTTCAAGTTACAAAAAAAAATAATTTAAATAACTCCAACTTCTTCCAACTTAAATGCCGCCTTAAATTATAATACAAAAAATAATAATTGTTTAATAAACTATAAGAACCCAAAACACTTTACAAAAAAAAAAAAAAAAAACCACAAGCAGCTCTTTAAAATTATTTACAGGGCAATTCTAGACACTATTTTTTAATTGCCTACAGCCACTCGAAGTACAAAAATCATGCATAAGGCAGCTGGCTATGCTGACGACTTTCTCGCAAGCTCTTTTGAAACCTTGGAAATTCAAATTGATTGAAAGACCTGATGGTGAGAAATTCGTAATAATATTAGTGATTAAATTAAATAAAAAATTGAAGAAAAATAGCTAGAAATTATAAAAAAGGAAGTGTAGATAATAAAGAAAACGATAAATAAATTAATGGAAAATTTTTTTCTTGCAAAATATTGTAATGCGTCGCTCCAGAAATTCTAGTCTAAATAAAGAAGAGGCATCATAGGCTTGGTGCAACAAATTCACACTGAAAAATAATTATTTTGTTGCAACGGAAGATATTAAAAAAAAAAACGCCATTTTGCACAAGACTTTTATTAAACTAGACAGTACCTTGAATTCTTCTATTTCTTCTTTACCTGGTCCTTCTCTACATCGTCTTTCCAACGGAGTGGAGGTTCTCTTCTTCCTCTACTTCCACCGGCGAGGACTGAATTGGAAACTTTCAAATTTGGAGTAATCTTATCCATCCGGACCACATGACATAGCGAGCGTATCCGCTGTTTCTCGATTCGCTGAACTACATCAATATCATCGTACAGCTCATCGTTTCATTGGCTGCAGTATTCACCTTCCCAACTTGTAAAGGACCATTTACCTCGTTTACTACCTGACCCATATCATTCACTTTCTTATCAAGTCTGGAGAAAGTAGAACTCACGGCGCGGAGATTGAGGCAAATAATGTTAATATCATCGCGTTAGCCAGCAGAAGATTAAAGAAGTCACACGATTAGGAATCACCATGTCTATAATTCGTTCGGTATCGAACGGCTCGGAGATATCCTTCCCGATCTTTTCACGGGCCTTTTCCAATGTTTGGCGCATATATCTGAATATCTGGTCAATCGTTGATTTACCAGGCCTAAAGCCACACTGATAAGGTCGAATCAGTTTGTTGACGGTGGGTTTTAGTCTTTCACACAATATGCTCAATTTTTGAATTAATCTCCAATTCAATATAGCATATAAATATTAAGGAGGCTAAGCCAACAGTAATTGGCACAGACTGTGGTAACGTCGTTTTTGTGGATTGGACAGATCAGACTTAGGTTCCAATTAGCGAGCAGGGTTTTAACCGATCATATTCTGCAAAGAAGCTCATGCATGCACCTTTTCAGTTCTTCACCGCCGTATTGGAATAGCTTGGGCGATTGATATTCGAACTTCTTCGCAGTCGGAAATTGGGTTCGCCATCTTCTGGTGCTACTTCACTTCAGGTTGGAAAAATTCATAATTCATAAATTCAGTATACTCTGGGCGTCTGTTGCCAGATCACCTCTCTGTGTGATTGCAAGATGACCATAATGGGGAACTTTACCTAGGTAGAAAATGAACTAAAATTGAGCCAGTTTCGTTTCGTTAGTGAGCTATATTTTTTGTATGGATTTTGGTTAGTTTTGGATTGCTCCATTTTAAGCTTGGAGTATATGTTTCACGCGTGTTTGGGGTACTCGCGTTGGTTGCACGGCATATTGTACATATGCACGCACACACACACATATATATCTTCTCATTTATTTAAATGTGCGGTTTATATATGGTACATATATATGAATAGTCCCTCCAATCGTTATTTTGCTAAAAAATGTTTTTTTTTCGGAGGGGGTAATCTTCAAAAAAAATACCGTAATTTTGGTGCTCAAAATGGAGATTAATTCCCTCAATCCTTCTAGTTACGGAAAAGTTATTTTTATAATTAATTAATCTTAAAAAGTAAAAAATAATAATAACAAATTATAAAAAAAAATATGGTGAACATCGATTTTCAACCATTTTTATTCATTTAAGATTCAAATTTTATTTAAAATATAATATATAAACTGCTTCTTCACCACCATAATCATATTCATGATCATAATCATCTTCGCTTAAATTGCCATCATCGCCTTCATCGTCATCATCATCAACTTCATTATTATTGCCACTCTCTATCACGATCATCTCTAAACCTTCTTTTGGTAAATCCTTCACTTTTTGTATGGTAATTTTCTTCTGGTAGATATAACGGGGTTAGAACTGATTAAAAGTCTATTGAATATGTCTTCATTTGCTTTTTTTCTGCTGCATTTACGAGAAAAATGTTTTCTGAGGGTCTTGAAATATTTATTTCGAGTTTCCTGAGCTCCCTCTGATAATTGTCCGATTGGTTACAGTGCGTGAGTTATCATCTTTGTTAAATTGAAAAAATATTTGTGAAGTGTTGGAGGCATGTTATACTAAGGATAACATTCAGTAAAGATATTTTCCTGTAGTTAAAGTGTAGTCACGAAACTTCTGTAATCAAATTTATATCAACTTCAGAAATTGCTGCTGATATCTGGGGAAGTTTGAAGTATTGCCATCATCGGAATTCCCAAAACCAGGTTTCGGTTGGTTTACATCTTTCTTCACCATTTCATCAATTTTATTAAAATCTTTCGAGGTAGCTCCACATAAATAACTTTTTTGGGAAAATGTTATTTCTGTTAATGCGTTACATACTTTTCCATTAACCATAAATAAAATTAAATTGTATTTAATTATAAATTTTTGTTTCCATAAGGTAGAACCGAATTAAGGAGATTTTGTATTTCTATACGAACTCCTTCATTTAATTTGCAATTGTTGAATTTTGTCTTGTTTTGGCTTAAGAAATTTCTGTAAATTTGACCAAGCAGTTCGCATCGAGAAATGCAAAGCGCAACTTTTTTTTACAAAAAGAAACTAAAAAAGCCATAGATTATAGAAATGAAAAAATTTTAATTTACTCCGCTTAACTCACAACTATATGCCCACAAATAAGGTCGAAACCCCCATATTTTAAGGTTTTCGTGCAAAAAAAATTAAAGTACTTAGAGACACGTAACAAACAAATGGAATTACTTCGAATTTACCAAATTACCAGAACAAGAAGGCTCCTTTACAATTTTTGGTAGATTTCTCCAGTTAGAAAAATAAAAAACTTCGAAAAATTGTAAAAATCACAAAAAGAAATAAACTTGCAATTTTCATAGAATATGGCAAGAAATGTATACATTTTTTGCCAAATATCTTCTCATCTAGGATTTTATTTCCTTTCGTTTGGTAACAAAAATTTACTTGTACCTTGAAATTGGATTTTTGAATTAATCCAAAATCGAAGTTACTCTCTGAAGTAGCGATGGTCCTCTGTGTTCTCTCTCAATCCAGGCTAGCAAGTTCTTCATGAGCCTATGGTTCCACTTTCCTTATCTGTCATGCCCCATTTCTTTAGCCACTCGTTGATATTCGTCTGTCTCTTCTCCTTGCGCTCGTAGGCTGTTAGACGCCTATTCTTACCTTTTGTCTTTTGATGTTTTCTGCTGAGATTCGAAACTAAACTGTCGCCGTATATATCATACACCTCATCATTTCATTGGCTGCGGTATATGCCACTCCCAACTCGTAGAGAACCATAAATCTTACGCAAAACCTTCCATTCAAGATTATCTCTTTCAAATGTTGGCCGCTGCTACGTCTCAGATAGTTCATTCGTTGATTCCAATTTTAGATTACTCGTTCGAAAATTTTGACTGGTAACAGGCGAATGAAATGCGTGATGTTTTGCTCCAAGGACTGAATCGAAGCGGGATTTTTCGGATAGACTTTAGACTTTATACATCAGTACAGAAAAAAATCTAACGGCGTGATATTACACAATCTTGGAGGTCAATCGACCGGCCCAAAACGTGAAGTTATCTTCTCACCGAAGTGTTCTCTCAATAAATCCATTGACTGATGCGATGTGCGGGAAGAGGCGCAGTCTTGTTGAGAAACCAAATGTTGCCGAGATCACGAGTTTCAATTGTGGGCATCAAATAGTCAGTTTTCATGGCACGATAATGGTCACGGTTATGTTCTCTCCAGCTTTATTTTTGAAGAAATATGGACCGATGATTCCTCCGACTCACAAACCACAACAAACCATTGTTTTTTCTAAATATAATGGCAGCTCTTTAATCTCTTCAGGTTGTTCTTCATCCCAAATGTGGGAATTTAGTTTGTTTACATACCCATTGAGCTAGAAATGGGCCTCATCGCTAAACAAAATTTGGCTCGATAACGTCGGATCTTCTTGCAACTTTTCAAAAGCTCACAATCTGTATTTCGTACGCTTTCAATTGTAGATCTCGTAAAAGTGCCAAGTCGTTCCATATGTCAGTCCGAGTTGTTGCGATTGGCGCTGAGTCCACTCCCCGCGGTCTTCGTGTACACTACCGCCGCTACAGCCGCTATATTTTCTCCTTCTTTTATTATGTTGACCATAAATTGAGCGAAGCGTGCAAAAAAAAAAACTATTTCACTTAAAAAATGTTACTCCATAAATTAACGCATTGTCTTGCCGTTAGAGCCCCCACCTAAAAAGCCCAGCATGCCGCCTTTGGTTACACTTATAAGCAAGTTAATCTTACATATACATATATATGCATATAAGAGCGTTTGCTTGCTCACTGGCGCGCCGTAATACGGTAGTTGCGTTAACACTTGTACTCTTTGGCTTTTCATCAACCCATTAAATACATATTTATTTATTAATTATGACAACAAAAAGGCTTTAATTGTTTACATACCTATGTGCATACATATCTACTTTACTGAGTGGCGTGAGGGCATATTTAGTAACCGATATTTTGGTATTATGAATTGACATTTCCTATAAAAACCATACATAGTATTGTATATGGTATAATTGAAATTTATATTATATTTACATTTCGCTTGATACCGTTATGCACTGTTTAATGATATTTATGCCCTCACAAACATATGTGTAAGTGAGAAATTCAGTATGCAATATTTACAAACAAACGTTTGTCATTGCTTGTATTTAATTTTACTTTGAACCTGTGCTACTTGTGATGGGCGATATAAGTAAAGATGTACATATGTATGTTTGTATGTAGACATTGTATAATCAGTGCTTCATTGTGTAATTGAGCAAATAGTAGAGAAATGTGCGTTGGGAGATTAGAAGAAACGTAGTGTGTATGTGAATTTAATGGGTGTGGTGGAAAATCATGACGATTTCAAGTGTTTATTTTGAATTTCATGGGGGCAGCAGGTTGTGCGCTTAAGTCTTTTGTATGAGTGATTCTTTCAAGAAAAAATCACTCGTTGAAGCAAAAAAAATAAAAAAAAAATATATATAGATACGTATGTACTGTTGTATGCATGTTAACGAATACCTCAAGTAGATACAAAATATAATTTTATGCCATATTCCATATAAACTCTCGCTTTCAGCTTGCCATGGTCAACACATTCCAGATTTATGAGTGACATATATCACCTGGTTGCCAAGTTTGTGGTCAAATATGTCAAATTTTGTTCCAAATTTCACTAAATTTACAACATTTTATACATATGTGGCTACTATGTGTTTTGAAATATCTGAACATGCGTAGACATATTTGTTCACACGTATGTATGAATGTACATGCGCAATTGAACTTATTTGCGTTAACCTTTCTATGTATATGGTCATGTTTTAGCTTTTTATGAGCGGTTTGTGACTATCTCAGGTAATCTCCGAAGTAGGTCAAGTTCAGTCGAAAACTACTTACAATGAAATTTATTGAAGAGATGAAAAAAAACTAAAAAGGAGAAACAAAAGTAAATAGAAGAGTTTCTATAAGGGGAAAAATTGGGAAAATAATAAATAAATAATATGTAAAAAAAAACAAATATATATAAAAAATAAAATAAAATAAAATGAAATAAATAAATAATTCCATAAAGTTATATAAAATAAAATAAAATTAAATTAAATTAAAAAAAACATAAATAAAACAAATCCAAATAAAATAAAATAAAAATATATAAAAAATTAAATAAAAAAATCAACAAATGATATTAAAAAAAATTGTAATAAAATAAAATAAATAAGATGAATAAAATAAAATAAAATAAAATAATATAAAATAAAATAATTTAAAAAAATTTTAACATAAAACAAAATTAAATTAAATAAAAAAAACCAAATAAATTCAAGTAAAATAAAATTAAATATAATATATATATATAATTGGCGCTTTGTATCCGGAGCCCTCCTCCTCCAATTTGTTGTATGCGTCTTGATGTTTTTCCGAACGGCAGAAGAATTTTTATGAGGAGCTTTTATTTCATGTTATAAGCACACTCGGAGGGGTTGACATTCCCTGCCGAGCGCGACCGCAATTATAAAATGTCACCTAATTTTTCATTTTAATTAAATTTCTATTTTGGATGTTGGTCGGGCATGAATTCGAAGAAACTAGTACTAAAGTAAAATAAAGTCAAATAAATAAAATAAAATGAAAAATTAAAATTAAACGAACTAAAATGAAGTAAAATTAAATAAATTAAAACAAAGTTTTATAAACTTAATTAAAATAAAAGAAAATCAAACAAAATAAAACCAAGTTAAATAAAGTGAAATAAAATTGAATTAAATTAAACTAACTTAAATAAAGCAAATTAAATTAAAACAAAGCTAAAGAATATAGACTACACTTAAATTAATAATAAATTTAGATCAAATTAATTGAATATACCATAAAGCTAATTAAAAAAATTTAATGAAATAAAATAGAATAATACTTTTTTAAGCACTCGTGAGTATTTCAATCGGCTTGAATACTGCGCAATGCATAATATATAATTTGCAATTGCATCAACAGTAAAAAAAAAATAAATTCACGCATACATTTATATACATACATGCGAATATAGGTACGTGTTCGGATAATCACAGCTGGTCAGCAGTTAGCTGCGATGAAGAGTGTTGAGGTTTTATGAATGTGTCTGCAAATAGAGCATAACTACATACGAGTATACACGTATTTAATAATTCGCACATATTTCTTTAGTCTGTTTGGATAATTTTTATTTGCTCTTTTTATATGCATATATAAACGTGTTTATAAGAAAATTCGATTGAAACATTTTCTGTTCAACTTTAATCATTTGTAGTGCAGCAAACCGTGAGTTTTCAAGGCAAATTCAATTAAATAAAAGTAAGTCAACTAATCGCATTTGTTCATTTAAGAATTCGATTAGTCAGCAATATAATTATACACACACATGTGAGATATCTGTAATCTGTAATGCAATAAATATCTGTTAAAACTGAACAAACCAGACGACTATAATATGTAGTGTTGGGGCTGTGAAATTTTAATTACCTTATTATTTTGGTTGAAAAACTGAAAAAAATTATGGGAACCAGATGATTTTGGTATATGGTTCCATAGAATTATTATTTTTGGGTTTTGGGGTTTGAGAAACTAAATAGCAAAAAGTAAAATAAAAAAAAAAATGTATAAAATGACATATTTTATTTATTTTATTTATTTAAAAGAGAAACAATTATTAATAATTATCCCACTTACAAACTAAATCACTGGCTGCCAGGGCCTTCGGCTTATTTTAAAACTAATGTTAAAGTGTTATACAATGTAAGGTTATTAAAGTATCAATATTATAAATTATTTCTAGCTTATGTGCTAATAATTAAAATATAGCAAAAATATCAATAATATTTATATCTGATTGTGTTTTTTTTTTTATGTGGTCATTTTACAAAGAGATAAAAATTAAATTAAATTATATAAAGTAAATCAAAGTAGAATAAAAAATTAATACAATAAAAAAAATTAAATGAAATGAATTAAAATAAAATAAAAAAACCATAATAAACTAAAATGAAATAAAATTAAATAAAATAATATAAAACAAAATAAGAGAAAATGAAATAAAAAAAAATTAACTACAAAAAAAAATTGGAATAAAATAAAATAAAATACAAAATATAAAGTAAAATAAAATAACATGAAAGAAATAAAATAAATTAAAGTCAAAAATAGAAAAAAAAACAAAGTAAAATAAAAAAATAGAATTATACAAAATAAAATAAAATAGAATTATGTAAAATAACATAAAAAAATGAAACTAAATAAAAAAACAATAAAATAAAACTATATGTAAAATAACATAAAAAAATTAAACTAAATAAAAAAACAATAAAATAAAACTATATAATAAAATAAAAAAATTGAAATAAACTAAAACAAAGTAAAATAAAAAAATAGTATACTATATTTTATATATAGTATAATAAATATATAAGAAGTATAGAAAAAAAAATAAAATAAAGTCAAATAAAATAAAATAGAATTATATAAAATAACAAAAAAAAAATTAAAATAAATAAAAAAAATAAAATAAAAAAATTTAAATAATCTAAAATAAAGTCAAATTAAATAAAATAGAATTATGTAAAATAATATAAAAAATAAAATAATATTATAAAATAAAATAAAATAAAATTATATAATAAAATAAAATAAATTGAAATAAACTAAAACAAAGTAAAATAAAAAAAAATAGAAATTTACAAAATAAAATAAAAAAATAAAATAAAATAAAGTCAAATAAAATAAAATTATATAAAATAACATAAAAAAATGAAACTAAATAAAATAAATAAAATAAAAAAATTTAAATAAACTAAAATAAAGTCAAATAAAATAAAATAGAATTATATAAAAAAATATAAAAAATAAAATGAAATTAAAAAATAAAATATATTGAAATAAACTAAAACAAAGTAAAATAAAAAAATAGTATACCATATTTTATATATAGTATAATAAATATATAAAAAGTATAAAAAAAAAAATAAAATAAAGTCAAATAAAATAAAATAGAATTATATAAAATAACAAAAAAAAAAATTAAAATAAATAAAAAAAATAAAATAAAAAAATTTAAATAAACTAAAATAAAGTCAAATTAAATAAAATAGAATTATGTAAAATAATATAAAAAATAAAATAATATTATAAAATAAAATAAAATTATATTATAAAATAAAATAAATTGAAATAAACTAAAACAAAGTAAAATAAAAAAAATAGAAATTTACAAAATAAAATAAAAAAATAAAATAAAATAAAGTCAAATAAAATAAAATTATATAAAATAACATAAAAAAATGAAACTAAATAAAATAAATAAAATAAAAAAATTTAAATAAACTAAAATAAAGTCAAATAAAATAAAATAGAATTATATCAAATAATATAAAAAATAAAATAAAATTATATAATAAAATTAACTGACTTCTACTGCAAAAAGCTTAATGTTCTAGAAAGATGTCTCCAGTCCCTCAACTGTGAAGGACATCATAGCTGGACTATAACCTCTGGGAGTGTCTGACCTTCAGACATTTGAGCCGTTACATTTTCACGATGCTCTCAGATCCAACTTTTCCTTAAATAAAATAAAATAAAATAATAAAATAGAATAAATTGTATTTGTTAATAATTAACATATATATCACTCCTAAATTAACATAAATATGTATATTAATCATTTTTTTTTTATTACAGTTCCTGTCGAGCCGAATACAGCCAACAGTTACTTTGAGGTAGCACCTTGTGAACTCCAAAACCCTAACAAAAACGAATGCATACGAAATCTTTTCGCGCAAATCGTGCCACAACTGAAGGTGAGTATGACTGTGAGAAGAGAAATTAATTCGGTTTCAAACTTAATTTTTGCACTCTCATTTCAACTGCTCAGGCTGGCTTACCGCAATATGGCATGCCTTCCATCGACCCGTACTTCTATCGACGTGGCATTTTCCGCTATGACAACGAAGGCGTACAGGGTGGACTGCTTATCAAGAATATGTATATTAACGGTATTAGTGCATTCAAAGTGAACACATTCTTGTCGAATTTCACCGAGAAAGCATTCATCGTTAAGTTGGGCATTGAAATACCGCGTATTAAGGCGAATGGACAATTTAAGGCTGATGTGAAATTCGGTGGCTTGCGTTTGGTGCCAAAGGGACCCTTCAACATAACGATTGGTTGGTGGTTTGATTTTTTTTATTTTTATTACTATCAAATTTAATTAATAATTTTTAATATATACAGATAACATTCGTGCCACCATTTTGACTGATGGTGTGCTGGAGAACACTGAGGCAGGTCGCCGTTTGAAGCTGCAACGTCTGAATGCCAATGTGGCGGTGGGGGATGCGCGCATCATTGCAAATGGCATTTTCAGCGATCGCAATTTGAGTGAGTAGCACAAATAATTTAAATAACTTATTTTTACTAAATAATTATTAAATTTTAAATAAATTTTATTAATTAATTTAAAAGTTAAATTTTTTCTAATTTAAATGTTAATTAATTTATTTTTAATTTTACGCTCCAGATACCATGATTTTGAATTTGGTAAACGAGAATCTGCCGGAAATCACCCGCGTAGGCATACCAGCTACCCGCGAGCAATGGGCACCGATTTTCATAGCGCACATCAATCAATTCTTTACGAATGTTCCTATTAATCAGTTTTTGATAGAGTAAACATTCAACGCAACATTCGCAGGAGAGTGTAGTTCAAAGAAAATAGGCGTGTATTGACAGATACGTTAAACAAAAGTTTATTATTAAGTACACTTAAACTTAGTAAGCAAATTTACTTAATGAATATGCATACGAGTATGTGTGCATTACGATAGTTTTTCGAAAAAAAAAATATTTAACAATCATCATTTACAAATGTAAATGCAATAGGAAGTAAGAATCTCTCTATTTATGTTAAGACTCTCTTTACCAAGAATAAAGCATGTATTTATTTAAATATTATTATTATTATTAAAGTATGTATGTCATGCTCTCATGTACCTTTTTATTTAAAATAAAAATAAAAAATATTTAAACCTTTGATTTGATTAAAAATTTGAAATTGATTAATATTAGTAATCCAGTAAAAAGTAATCCATTTCTTTTGCAATAAACGTCTTTAGTGATCTGTATCTCGCCTTCTAACGCATGATCCAAATAGAGAAAAAAGTTTTCAATAGCCCTTTTTGACAGATCACGTGTGAGTCGTGTCAAGCTGTTATGTTTTGTTCAATATTGTTTGGCATTTCATCATGGAAAGCCTGAACAACGTTTATTTTTACCAAAATTCACGTTCTGTAAGGAATATATTTGTGAAAATGCTCTCTTATCATAATCGGCCTAATGAGCGTACTATACGCAACACCATCATCCATCTTGAGATCCAACATTCATTATTGGATAATATTCCACCGAATAGACCACGACTAGCATGCAGTGAAGAAAATAAAGCGGCCGTAGCTAAGAGAGTACACAAAGACCGTGGAGAGTTGACTCGGCGTCGATTGCAGCAACTCGGACTGATGTTTGGAACGACTTGACACTTTTTACTTCGAGATCTTCAATTGAAAGCGTACAAAATACAGTTTGTGCAAGAACTGAATCCGCTCGAACTTCCTAAGCGACATCGCTTTGCTTTATGGGCTCTTGAAAAGTTCAAAAAAGATCCAACGTTTTCGTGGCAACGATGAGACACTTTTCAGGCTCATTGGGTATGTAAACAAGCAAAACTGCCGCTTTTAAGCAAATATTTCTACCTGAGAAGATTCATGAGGTGCCATTTCATCCAGAAAAATCAACGGTTTGGTGTGGTGGAATCATTGGTCCATATTTCTTCAAAAATGATGGCGGTGAGAATGCAAACGTCAATGGCGACCGTTATTGCGCCATGATAAACAACTATTTGATGCCTGAAATTGAAGCTCGCGATCTCGGCGACATTTGGTTTTGTCGTACAAGCAGAGAATCTATAATATTATTATAATATTATTATAGACTCTCTGGTACAAGAGAGGAATTATGTTTCATCAGGACTACGCAAGGTCACACTTTTTGATCGTGACTCGCCAGAAACTCCCAGAGCTTACCTAGGAGATTCTTTTGCAGTCACCTTATAGTGCGGACCTCGCTCCAAGTGTTTCTGCCTATGGCTAATGGTTTCACTGGTAAAGAATTGGCGACAAGAGAAGCCTCTGAAAACCGATAGTTCCAATTTTATTAGCAATAGGAACAAGAGTTTCTATGAAAGAGGTATAATGACGTTACTTGCAAAGCACCAAACAGGTTTCTAGCAAATTTTTGAAAAAGTTCTAATAAAATTTACTCATTGTGGTCTAAATTTTAATTCTTAAATAAAATAACTAAAGATTGCCATTGATCTTCTCTACAATTTGCGTCATCTTTATTATTTCATTATTTTCTAATTACTACCCACTACAATTTCTTTTGAATTAAAAGTTATAATCGTATAATAATAATAAACATTCCTTAGCTACTCCTTTCTTTTAAACCAAACCGGATGTTGATCAATTGTATTTTTAGGCATTGTTGATCACATGGAGATCACATAGAGTTGTGGAGACACTGTAGCAATTATTTATCTACACATGCATGTATTTTCAAACTGTTGCATACTTTCAGGCAACACTTAACCCATTCAGAACACATGTAAAATTCAAAGCAGAGAACTTATTCTTATAAGTCCAACCATCGATTTAGCCGAGTTATTCGCTTATGTTTTATATATGTTATATTTAATTTTTTTTTGGATTGAAATAGATACCTAGAATTGAAGAGAAAAGTAACGGATGTGTAGGCAAAAAAAAATATGCTGAGATGCCTGAATATGAAGATCTTAAAAAGGATTCAAGACCGAAGGAAACTCTTGGTGGACATATGGAGATCTAGAGACTGAATTTATATCGGGAATAGCATTTGCTCGCCTGAAAAGCAACAAAGCGGCGGCATTCGCGACTCGGCTCCTATGTCACTGCTCACAGTCATAACTTGTTGTTGAAGACAGTTTCGTTCATCTTAGAATCATGGTTATTACAAACAACAATCTCTGCCTGTTAATCCAACGCATAATCACTCTTACCAACAGGTGCTACTTCGGACCGAATAGGTAATTGAAAAGTAAAGTCCTCTCTCGACGAACGAAGACTAAACTCTACAAGTAACTCATCATCTTCGTCCTGCTATGATAACATCTGGTTAGTAGGGATTGGGAGACAGAAAGGTTTTGTGAAAGATTTATGGTTCTTTGCGCTTTGGTAACAAATGATGAGCTGTACGAGATATACAAATAGATGAGTGCATTTCGACGCATTGTCCAAATGCCAGTGGAAGCAGATGAAGAGGAAGACCTCCACACCGTTGGAAAGGTCAGGTGGAGAAAGACCTGGATGCAATTGGTGTTTTCCAATTGGCACCAAAGAGCCAAAAGGAAGGAAGGACTGTTACTCACCTACAACCGGAAAGAAAAAAGCTGAAGAAAATAATATAAAATGACGAAATAAATCAAAATAGTAATACTTAAAATTAAGAAATGTCTAGAATTAGATGTAAGGGCGGGAAAGCTTTTCATGGCTATAAGTTACCTTTTCAGTTCCGACTGCTCTCAAAAGGGGAAAAAGGTGAAACAGTGATGTTAAGGATATAAGAACACAACTGATTAGGGAACCGAAAGCGAATTCGTGGTAGTCCTTCTGCTCATCTGTAGGAACTTGCCAGGAACGCTGGCACGCTTAGTAAGAATTACCTACGGTACTAACAGCTAGTCATCATTAAAATCGGTGTGGTCAGATGGAATTATCCTAATAGTGCTTCAAAAGCTAAAGAAAGCAATGTCTCCATACAGAAAATTAATTTAAATAAAAATTTAAGTTAAATTTTCAAATACCGGTCGCTCATCAGCAGGGAATCTCAAGTGTATTTCTGACCTGATATAAAGGCTCCTCATAAAAAACCAATCAATACGGGCGAGACGAACAAGCTACTTAAGCAAAGTAACTCCTATGTTTCTATGCATGGTGGAGCTAAACGAAATCCTACCCCATCTCTACTAAGGAGGATTGTTAGCAGTAGGAAATGCAGATTATCTCATGTTAATGGTATCAGGGCTGGTTTCTACCACAATCAGTGAGATTATGGAAAGTCTTTTACGAATATGACATTTTTAGGTGGAGAACAACGGATTAAGCATTAATCCGAGTAAGACCTTCGCCTAGGGATACAACAAATATATTTTGTTTCCCACAGCGAATTATCTGGGTTTGAGATTGATAACCAGCTGAACTTAGCAGAAACAGGTTGTATGCGGCTGCTATTGTGGCAATCCTTACGTATGGAGCACTAGAATCTCGAGTAGCGTTAAAAAAAAAGGAAATTGAATCCCATATAAAGAGCATCATGTGCAGGGGTTACACGAACTAATAAGTCCTGTCCAACTGAGGCGCTTCACATGCTCCGGAACCAATTACCTATAGCAAATTTCACACGCAAGATTGTTATTCCATTGTCAATCAATTTTTTCACTGAAAAATTATTTTTTCGAGGAATTTAGACGTTGTAAGACGATTTTGCATTTCAGAAAAAATTTCTCTTGAACCCTTCAAAATGAAGTCCTTTATGCATCGAATGGTAACTAATGGGTAAAAATGGGTCTACATATTACGCCAACCCTAAGTGAAGTGAATATCCATGGCGCCACGGTAATGCACTGCATTTGGTGGAATCAGAAGAGCGTGTTGTGTTATGAGCTGCTAAAACCGAGTGAACTCTACCAACAAAAATTAATCAAATTGAATTTTAGGAAGAACGCCTACCAAACACATGGAAGTAATTTCAGATCATGACAGCGCTCGACAATCCTCGTATTGCCATACCAGTTAAAATCTTCACTCGCCTTACAGATCGCCAAAATCTCGTTGTCGAACTCCCTCACTGAAATACAGTACGCACCAGAAGAGTGCATATAATATTGGCTTGATTCATTCTTGGCTAATTCTTTTGGAATGGAATCCACAAAATGCCAGAAAGTTGGGAACATTTTATAGCTTCAGGTGGATAATACTTTGAGAAATATTATTTTATACATTTTTTCTTAAATAACAATTCAATTTTCGACAAAAACCCCGAATTACACGTAAGTTATGGACCCAATATATTCTATCTTATAGATTCCAGTAGTTGCCGACAGGTCCAAAATGGACTTACGGGATGAAGTTGGGTGTATATTCTACCTCTCTATAGAGGTTAGTTAGCAACTTTCAAATGGAGGTAAAGAGTTTTCCAATAAGAGGTGTTATTTTGAACAGCCTACTATTCTGAGGGATGTCACTATTTGACAAGTAAAAACCACAGAACGATACACGCTTCAGCAACGTATGGAAATTATTAAAATTTCCTATAAAAATGATTGAAACCTGGCAGAGACGATTCGTAAAACTAAAACATATTTCGGTCATCGTGTAGCACCTTATCGGACCGCAATAACACGTGCACGTCGGTCAAAAGCAACTGAGAATATTGCTGCTGTAGCCAAAAGACATTACACCGTATTTTGCATAAAGACTTGGGTCTTAAGGCCTATAAAATTCACTTAACACAAAAACTCAAGCCGGCCGATCATCAACAACGTCGGGTGTTTGCTGACTGGATCCTTGAAATGCATGGAAATTATCCAGACTTTCATCGAATAATGATCATCTTGACTGATGAGGCCCGTTTCCACGTCGATGGCTATGTCAATAAGCACAACTCTCGCATCTGGGGCTTGAAAAACCTCTTCGTGTAACTATTTGGCGCGGTTTATGGCCCGGCGGGGTTATTGGACCTGACTTTTTCGAGAATAAAGCTGGAGCAACAGTTACGGTGAATTGATTCCGCTTCGAGAGATAATTAATGTTTTTTAATGACCAGAATTGGATGATATTGATCTGGACTACGTTCTTTGCGTTTTGGTGATGGGAAAATTCATAAAAAGGATCGTTGGCTTGGCAACCATTTGGCTGATATTATTTTCCATTACAATGGCTTATTTTCCTCTTTACATTGAAAGAGAAAAAACACATACCTTAACAGCCAGGCAGCATTGTAGGCCTTATGGTCCCCAGTGATAAGCTCCAGCATCGTTAACAATTGTAGGGAGGTTTTGAGCTCACCTGCAGATTAACTCGACTTCGGTAACAAAAAGGCTAACGAGTGAGCGTAGGCCAAAGTGCCATTTGTCTGCTTCCTTGGTTGTAAAAAAATATTACAGGTATAAGCAATTTCAAATTTTGTAAATAATTACAACAAATTTAAAGTACCGATATCTTGTGGCATGTGTGAAGTACCCTATTTAAGTCTCTTCAACTGCCTTCAACTGAAATGCCAAAATCTAATCCCACTTGACCAATTTGTTCCAATTGAACTTATTCTGCCAAAAAACAAAACATTTGCACAAATTAGCCTCAAGCAAAGAGAACAAAAAAATATATAATATATTTAATAAACTGTCAATAAAAACGAAATGAGGATAAAGGAGTGGCCGGTCAATGGATAATAAACAGAAAATGAGAAAAAGAAAAAGCTACCGAAATACTTCTATTGTTTTGAGAACACTTATACGTATTTAAGCCAGCGGATTGTGTATACATATATATCTAGTGCGAATTAGGCCAAGAAATCAGGAAACTGAAGTGAATTACCCAGAAATGAAATTAAAACCCAGCGAAAGAAGAAAAAAAACAGGAAAAAAGAAAGTAAATAAGAAGCGGCTTTTTTGTATATTAAAATGTTAAGTGTATCATGCGAGTATATATGTAAGTACGCGTATTGTATAGGGTTATTCATTCCGTGGTTTCAAAAGTACTCCGCTGTATTTTGATAACTGTTAAACTTAACTGTCAAAACAAACAGGTTGTGTTTTAGATGAAAGTCAAGTATTTACGAAAATGGAACACTTACACCTACAACAAAAATAGTGATTCCAACTGGGCCACGTACCAACTACTCGCGCCATTGGTAAAATTTTTAAGAAATTTGAAGAGACTGAATCGGTAACAGATATTATAAGGCCTACGGATCATCGTTTTGCTCGTTTCACCTCAAATATCGCTACGGTAAGTGTAGCCGAAGACCATAATCTGTATATTTCTCGATGTTTATAAGAGCTGGGACTTTCTCATTGTATATTATGGCGTATTTTGCACTTGAACTTACACCTACATCCATATAAAGTCCAGCTCACACAACAAGTAAAGCCAGCTGACCATTCACAATTCGGTAACGAGAATACGCCGATTGGGTGCTTGAGAAACAAGCAGTGGACGGCGATTTTCCAAACAAAATTTTCTTCAAGGAATACATAAATAAGCAATATCGTCTCATTTGGGGCTCCGTGATTCCTCAAATAATTGAAGAGCGGCCATTACACCAAAATAAAAACGTACTGTCTGTGTGATTGGCCCTTACCCTTTTTGAAAACGACAACGGTGAGACCGCCACTGTTCATTCGGAGTGTTATGGTGGTTTAATAACCGACCTACAACTGAAGAACACGACTTGAACTATAGATGGTGCCACATGCCACACAACACGAGCAAATATGACTTTATTGCGAGAAAAATTTCCCGATCGCGCAATCTCTCATCTTGGCTATGGTAATTGGCCAACGAGAACGTGCGATTTGACACCTTTGGACTTTTTTTAGAGGGTACACGAAACACCGTGTTTTTACGGATAACCCTTTAACTTTTGAGCACTTGAAAACCAAGATATGGCTGAGCTACCGCTCAATATGTACCAAAAATTACCTCAAACGGATCGAAGTTTGAAAAAAGTCGCGAGGCAGTCATTTGAATGTGCCTTAGATATAATGCCAAGGTTCAAACTTAAGAAAAAAAGGATTTCATGGAAAAGGCGGCCCTTCTGAAGATCAGAGTTCAAAGCCTGGTTCGACGAAAAAGAAGTTTTCTAATTACGATCGCCCCTCGGTAAGGAATGCCAACACCTCCGAGTGTATTTCGGACATGAAATAAAAGCTCCTCATAAAAATCCATCCGCCGTTCGGATGCAGCTCAGACTAAATTGTAAGTTCCTCTATTTGTAAGACGCAAAACCCCAAATTAGATCCCGACACTAAATATAACTATAAAAATTTGATAATAAAAAAATTATTTTAGATCCATTTTATGTACATTCACTTTCGTAACCGCACAATGGATAACCCGGTAAAACGCAATGTCATTGCGATTGAGTCACACTTGAGAAATTGATTGATTTTGTTATTTATGCTTAATTTCTGAAGGTTTAATGATTGCGCATGAAATATAACACAAAAGAGAGAGCAGACAGACGGACAGACAGACAGACAGCACCAGAATAATTCTGTTTGCGGAAATTTCATAGCCGCTGGGGCCGCATATAACTACATAATACATAACATATATGTATGTATACAAGCATACATATATAAAAATGTGTATGGAATGTTTTTTAAATAATTGGCTTTAGCAGTTTTAAGATTCAGTGATTATTCAAGGATTACTTTGTATAGTTTTTTCACATTTTTATTATCAGCAAAAGCTACAATTCATTAAATGAGATTTGTGTTTGAAAATTAATTGTATATTGAAACTGTTCCTTCCATTCTTCTTTATTCATTTATATATTTTTTGGCAAAAAAAAATGAAACTTATCATTAAATGTATATATTTAATAACTTCCTTCTCACGGGCATAAGAAATTTTTCGACGTACTTTTGTGGTTTATGAAAGCAGTTCAAAAGTGGAATTTAGGTTATTCACTCTGAAAGTTGTTTCAATGAGATGTGCTGAATGTGACATTCTTATTTCGGCACTGTTGCATTGAAAATCAATTGAGGACAGTGAAAAGTGGATGAATGATTAATTAATTGATGTAATTGCATGTGCCTAATGATGTTGGTGATTTCGAGTACAAAAAAATGTTGAAAGTTCAAATTCAGAGGTTTAATATTTTCAATTAAATTCTCTCACTTTGCCAAGATATGTTAAAGCCAATTCGAGAGCTGCCTTTTATATTTTAATTATCGAAAACCGCTTCACTGTTTTTCAAAATATTCTTCATTAAAAACTATATACTTGTCCTCATATGTTTGAAAGAATTTTCGAAGCAATTTTTCCACTCTGATTGAGGGAAATCCTATAACATACGTTCGGAATGCATCAACCGCCTTTTCTCTCAGCCTATATTTTACTTACGGAAATAAAAAAAGTCATTCGGTTCTAAGTCAGAACTATACAGTGGACGAGTCATCAAATTGATGTTTTGAGTGCCCAAAAATGCAATTCTGTCAGTCGATGTGTGATGTTATTGTACTAATACGAGTAAGTCCACGAATTATTAGCCGTCACGATGTCATAGACGTATTTCAAAATACCGCTATCGTATTTTCTATCAACCAATCGACACAAGGCTCTTGTTGAGGGATTGACGAATTGTGTGGAATCCAAAAATTCATTTAATATTGAATGCAGGATAGAAAAATTCTATAAGATAGTTTCACTTCGAAATTTTTGGCAGTAAAAGTGAATTGCTTAATCAGTTCACTTGTAAGATATTTAACTTGGAGATTTATTAATTCTTTTGGGGGTTATTTTCTAAGGAGAAACTGAAATATTGCGAACACGTGTGGATGTATTAAAATACTTTTTCAAGGCATTTTCTTAGGCAGCAAAAGTAGAAGAAGAAACTGCTAGATGATTTTTATTATAAATAAATTGGAAACTTAGCTTTTTACGGAACATCCCAGGCAGCTGCGTATGGCCTATGAGCTGGCCATATAGGCAACAGTCATAACCCCAGCAAACTCTGTACGTGACGCGAGCTTACCTATTTCTTCGGCAAAGCATCCATTAAGACCAGCTTTCACCAGGAAAGCCAACAGCAGCTGGCAGAGTGAAACCACTTGCAATGTGACTCGACAAATCTAACCATTGATCGAAGTGAACAGAACTAAGTCTTTACTTCTTCTAAACAAGACTAAAACTCGGCATAATAACCGGACACTGTTTCTCAAACGACTTTTGTCACAGCTGCAGGGGGCATAGATGAGGAGGAATCGGTGGAAGATTACTTCTGCCATTGCCAAGCTGCCAGTGCGGTCTGTTATCGCTTTCTGGGAAATTTTTTCTTCGATTGCCTTGCAGATCTGGCATCTGTAGACATCAATAATCTCCGGAACTTCAAAAAAAAAAAAAACACCCAGTGGTTTGTTCGTCTGGAAATGTGAATAGAATCTCCTTCGCAGAACCAACATAGATATCAGTATGTCTAAGTGCGCTTGAAGAGGGCAACTTGTTTAACAAACTAGGTGACTAGATTTCCATATCTCAATGGCTAAGTACGATTAGGTTTTAAATGTTGAGAAATTTAATCAACTTTAACGATTTACAGCAAAATTTTTTCATTAAAAGTGCTAGTCAATCTCTTCTGATACTTTCTTACAACTTCTTAAAGTTGTAATACACCAATCATGAAAAGCATATTTTTTTATTTAAAAGTGGTGGTCTGATTTTGGGCGACATTCACGAAATTCGTCTTGGAGTGATCTCGACGATCTCAAGTGAATTCACCATACTGTCGATATACATAGGTTCTTGATGGAGTTTCATCGTTGAATTAAGTTCCTTGATGTAATGCTGCTGAGTCGAAAGTTGTTGAAAAATAGGCGCGATTTAAATCCATTTGTTTGGCCGAGATGAATATATAAAAGACAACCCTCGTTTGAGCTGTCTAAGTTAACAATTTTTCACGAACAACATTTCTAAGTTTATATTCCAGCTCACCTACAGACGTTACGTAAGGCAACAAACATAGCAGAAAAGCGAGAATTTACTCTTCATTGGCTCAGGCATACTCTTGAAGCAATGATCGCCAACTTTATAGGCATGGAAAAAAATGATCCGAAGAATAAATTATGGTATTCTGCAAAACTATTTATGGATCATATATAAAAGAAATCCGATGATAAGTCAAACCAAAATAATTCTTTTTTCATAGTCTCAACAAGAAAAGATGGATTATTCTATAACATTCACTGACTTGACGATAGATTTCCAGCTAAATATCGCCAATAGAAGTTAATGGGACAGAAAATACCGGCAAGTGCAGACTCGATTCATTGATATACGGATGTATCAAGGGAGTTTAGTATTTTTAGCATTTCAGATGGAATTTGCGTCTATACATAGGGCTCTCAATTGTCTCAGCTCAATGGTGCTCTCATTAAATCGTATTCATATCTCTTCGGATTGTCACGCCGCATTATGAGCTCAAGAATTTGTAATAGTAAAATCTAAAACTGTGGACAATTGCAGCAGATCACGCAACGAGTTGGCTAGGCAGTTTTCTTTGAACGTAGTATGAGTCCCTGGACGGAGTTGCAATACCAAGCAATAAGGCAGAAGAGCTTGCACGTTGGAGAGTTTGGGTTCACCGCTCTCCACTTGAAAGTTCACTAGGGGGGAAGTTATTTATCAAAGATACTAACTAAAGATGGATAAGTCGCAATGCGTGTAATGTGACCAGGAAAATGTGGCAAGAATAGGATAAAAGAAGGTCATGTGAACTTCTTGCGTTAAAAGGGAAAGACATGTTCTATTGAGCAGGGATGTAGAGATGTTGGGCTTACCATGTAACGACTTTTAGGCAGAAGTTATAGAAAATAAGTGGAACCTGAAACCTTAAGGTATTTCTTTTGCAAATGCACCTTGGTTAGGCTACAGAGCGGTCATTTAGAAGTGTTGGGCAAGTTGCTCGAACAACAAACTCGGTTTACCATATTTCCTTGCTTTTGGACTCTAGAGATTGAAGCAAAAAGTGTTGTCCTCCGATGAAGTTTGACATTGGCGAAAAGAGCGTTCTATATTAAACTTTAGTGCCTCCGTATGAAGTTATTCTACTACCGCTGCATGTATAGCTAACATTGTTGAAGCAAAGCAGAGGATAATTTTAAGGAAGTTGATTATCTTGGGCTAGACATTGAAAAGGCTTATTCATCAGAACCATAGTGGATCAAAAAGATCATGGAAAATGTTTTGGTTTATAATACAGACCGAATCACATACAAATCGTCAAAAGAATAACGATGTGAGTTAAGAGTAAGATGAACGCTATCACAAAAACCTTAAGAAGGAACAAAATATATAATGCCAGACTACTGCTGGACGCTTTAGAGAGATCTTCAGATCATAGGCTTCCATCTACGAGTAAAAATGTACCATTTGAAGTCCATTGTAAGAGAAAAAAGGTTTAACTTTTTAGAAAACGTAACATTCTAAGAAAAAATTAAAGTAAGTTTTGTATTTAGAACACCAAACATAAAAACTGCGCAAGAAAACGAATACGCCTTTAAATTGGTTACACCTGAGCTTCGATTGTCGGTGTTCGCTTTGAATATCTCAGCCGATAAAACCTCGTCTCAGTAAGCAGATCGTCTTTCTTATTTACACAAGAAAAAGCGCCGAGCCTAAAACTTGTTTTAAGTCCCATCTAATTGTTGGTGGGCCAACCAATCAAGTTCGCGTCAGAAGTCTTCAGTTTTATGTGGTACTTTGGAATTTATTTAAACTATATCAATAGCGGCCGCGGTAGCCGAATGGTTAGCATTGCGTACTGACATTTGGAAGGCTCGGGTTCAAATCCCGGTGCCACCAACATCCAAAAGTTATGGAAAATTAAAAATTAAGTTAAATTTTCTTATTGCGGTCGCCTCTCGGCAGGGAATGTCCCTACAAGTATACTTCAGACATGAAATAAGGGCTCCTCGTAAAAAAACCATCAGCCGTTCGGAGCCGGCTAAGCATAAACTGTAGGTCCCTCCATTTGTTGGAAAAATATCAAGACGCAAAACCACAAATTGGAGGAGGAAGTCGGCCGAAAATAGCTTCAGCGGTTACAAAGCGCCAATTATATATATTATCAATGAAAAATACTGACTAATTATAGATTATTGGATTATTATTTTGACAACTTTTTCAATTTGTACAAAACTCCTACCCAATGAGGTGCAAGAATCGTGGATGTTTCTTATTTGCCTTTAAAAATAAATCTAAAAATACCAAACCCTTTGCAATTACTTTATTAGTCTTCTATTCAAATTTTAGATGATCGGCTTGATTGGAGACGAGAAAACGCCAGATAGATGAGGATAGGTCAGCCGAAATTTTATCACCAAAGCAAACAGAAATGTTGATGTGTTTTGGTTTTAGGGGGCATACTAAGAGATGGTTAGTATCTTGCGGAGACTCGTTACATGCGGGACATACGTTAAGTTTAATCTGCTACAATATCCAGAACTTAGTTGCGCCAGTATTGCTTCGTGGCAACTCGAGCGCTTCATCTACCATGGGTGGTAGTTTGACTTCGAAGACGCCATTCACTGGGAGGGAGTTCTTAGAGGTGTTGATGATTTTTGGTGAATGACGTTTAGTACCTGTATCTTCGCTGTCCTGTGCAGCGGTTGTTGCACATGTTGCTGATTTCAGTCCTTCAAGTCTAGTACTGTAGTACTGATAATGTCCAAACAGTTTTTTTGACGATAGGTATTTCACACAATACGCTCGATAGCACTTTATATGCAATATTTAAAAGGCTTGTTCCTTGATAACTGGCGCAGACTGTGGGTCCCCTTTATGTGCATGGTGCAGAGCACAGCCAAGTTCCAGTCGTTGGGCATGCTTTCGCCCGGCTCTATTCTGCAAAGTAGGTGTTGCGTACACCTTATCAGTTCTTCCTCGGTGTATTTGAAAAGCTTTTCCATTAGGCCGTCAGCCCCAGCTGCTTTGTTGTTCTTTAAACGGGCAATCGCTATTCGAATTTCGTCATAGTCTGGCAATATAAAATATTTTCCATCATCATCGAATTGGGTTGGGGTTCATCATATCAGGTTGTTTGGTCATTTCATTATATTAAAATTTGACTGGAATTTGAATTGAAAAATGTATATAAAATTTTACTATAAAAAAGCTTGACTTTTAATGTAAACTATGTTAACTTTCGAAGTAAAGGATTTTTTACTTCTCTTATGTGTTATTTTTTTTTAATTTTTTTACACTGCTAAGGTCATAAGCTCTGAGTTGAAATACAAAAAAAAAAGTATTCTGTTAATGATAGAGTTAACGTAACTTTAACTCTTGCCTCAATTTTGAAAAGTTCGCAAAAAACAAGTCACAATTGCTAATAAAAATGTGCAGAAAGTGGATCAAACGAAGTAATACAATAAAATCCAGGTCTCAACGATAAGTAAAAAAATGAATAAAAATTAATTTTCTTGCTTAAATAAAATAATATAAAATATGTAAAAATAATTGTTATCAAACACGAAGCGAATTGAAACACGAGAAAAGCCTTGCTTTAATAGTATAAACGAAAGTGGTATTAAGTAGAAATAGGAATGGATGAGAAATAAAAGAGTATGGTGTGAGTAATACGTGTATGTCGATTAGCTGCGGCACGTAGAAGGCGCTTAGAATACCAAGCATTAGCCAATAACACTGGACAGCAGTTGAGCATTTACTTTTGGTTTTGTTTTATTTTTTGATTTTCTGCTGAATATAATAATTATTCGTTAGCCACCTAGACTTTAGTTTACAATCAATGGCTAAGCTGAATATTTAGAATTTTTACTGCAAATCAAATGAAGTGAGAATGCAAAGAACTCAGTCAGTTTAGTGACGCGTGAGTGAATGGATGAGCGTTTGGTAAGAGTTTAAAGACGAAGTTTTTATGTGAAACTAATATTATAAACCATAAGTTACAGTGAAAATAAAATAATATTTTCTTTAAAAATCAATAAGATAATCTCCAAGGTTGAAACTATGAAGTGTAGCGAAATTCTAATTAAAAAAAAAATAAATAAATAAAAAAATTTGAAATTTAATTTATTGAGAAAAAGAAAGTTTTGCGCTCTATAAGCTGACAAATTAATGGGTATTTAATAATAAAAAAACACAAAGAAAAAAATAAATATAATAACGCACCAACGCACCCACACAATTCATTTTTATTTTCTTTTCGCCATGATTTAAGTTCTTTTCTGCCACTTTTCGTGTCACTTTTGTTGTAATATTTAATCCCATTCTTGTTGGATTTAAATGCTAATATAAACGAATTCAATAGTTGTGTATACAATATATATGTATGAAGTGTTCCTTGGGCAATTTGTTAAATACTCGTAACCAATAAACTAATGTGTCATGTCTTTGGCTTGTACTGCCGGCAAATTTCAAGTCATCTGTGTCTATAACTTTTTGTATATGCATATATGTGTACATGTGGTTGTTGTTGCTGTCAACATTCATGTTTTAACCGTGTGGTTCTAGTGCGTATGCGCGGCACTCACTTACAAAACTGTTGACGAAAGTGCCGCGCAGAATTTTCGTTTCAGAGCTGAAAGTGCGTTCAACATACGCGGTTGTCCCAATAAGCGGCGCGGCGCGAAAGAAAGCAAAGTGTATATGGAAAAAATGTGGAGAGAATTGAAATTGAAATTTTTATTTTAAAGAATTAAAGGATATTTTAATAACTTTTAATAAAATAAAGTGAATTAGTAGGATTAAAAAAAAATAAAATTAATTAAACGTTGAAATTAAAAGAAATAATATAATTAAATATACAAAATAAATTACTCAAAATTTAATAAATGAAATTAATTAAATCAAAAATCGACCTTTTCTAAATTCATCTCGTAATCGAAAAATCGAAATTCCCATCCTTGAGCTGCGTGTCTACCAATTTGATATCGCTTTCATTGCAAGTGTTTTACTTTGGAATTCTTCAACGTATGCGCGCTTGTGTGCCTATCGAAAAATGTCCAAAACTTTAAAAACTTTACTTCTATTCGGTTCGCTCTGGCATGTCGTTTTATGCGCCGAGTTGAATACAACTGTAGCGCAAGTGAAATTATTACCAGACGATATACAAGAAGTGCAAACGCAGAGGCATGTCAATGCAACGCCGTCCGTCTTAAGCAACGAGGATACAGAAATAATTGAAGGTGAGTTAAGTGCGGTGCACTTTAGATTAATGTAAATTAGTTTATTGCTAAAATAACTGGTTCGACAGTGCGTATAAGTAACGATGTTCGCAAACTTATCAATGTTTATCGTAAAAATAAAAGCATGTTAAAAAAAAATGTCGATCGCGCGAAAATTTCTGGCACAGTGTCTTGGTCACGCGTATAGAAGGCGCCAGTTCAATTCAAATATAATAGGAGGTCTGATGAGGGTTTAGGTTGGTTTCAAAATTCAAATTCTGTATTTTTTAAAAGCATCTTTATTCGCCAGCAAATATTAAAATTGTAATAAAATTGTAAATAAAAAATCACAACAGAAACAGAAAAAAAAATATTTTCACATATAAGAACAAAAATAATATCTCAGTCAAATTAGCGCAAAAATAGACGTTAGTGCAAAGGTGCGTTTGCAATGAGCAGAACATTTTCAAAGTCGTAAGAAATATCTAAATCCAAAAAACCTATTTTTGCCAACATTGACCTTGATAAATTCAGGATTTGATAAGAGATACCACTCTTATTTCGTTTTCAATTTTCAGCCTCTGGTAAAGGTAAGCTTTTATTTTGGTCATGATATAAATAAGAGAAGAAGGTATCAAAACTTGAAAATAATAACAGAGAATGTATTTCATTTTATTTCAATAAAAGCTCCTCATAAATTTTTTTTATTTTGAACGAAAACATTTTACTTCCGAGAAATTAAAAAATGCAAATTTATGAAATAAGTTTTAATAGATATATGTAATCAAAACTTTAGATAAAATTCTCAAGGAACCGTTGTTTCGTACTTAATATTTGGAAATATTTGCGATGGCAATAGCAGAGTGGTTAGCAGTGCATACTAGCATGTTCCATGTTCGAGTCATCATGACTCGACCAAACCCCAAGTTATAGAAACTTTATTTAAATAATAAAAAATTAAGTTAAATCTTCTAACTACGATCACCATTATAAACAATATTGTTTTTGTATTTAATATATATACCTAAGCAAAATTGATGTTTTTTAATTTGTGTCTTTCTCAGAATCACAATTTTAACAAAAAACATTTTTTATTTATGTATATTTCTAAATAACGTAAAAACTAGATTTCTTTAGATTGTTTAAATAACTAAAGAATTGTAGCCCAAAAAAATATATACATATATATTAGGGGTATTTTAAGCCTAGGAAATGCATGCTAGAGTGCACGGATTATAAGGTTTTCTTATCTGTTCAATGCATGCAAAATATATATACTACGATAGGAAAATTATATTATATCCTATACCAAAATATTCTATACCCACAGTTTGCTAGAAGAAAAATTATCATAAGAAAAATCTGCATAGCACGTATATTCTGGACTAAGAGAATGCCCCTGTGGTATATATTATTTTTATAAAATTTTGTTCATTAAAAATTATAATTATCCTATATTGGGTACATAGAATGTGTTAGGTTTGCTCAGATAAAATTTTATGAACAGCATAAAATGACCGAGACGAGATGGATCGATTTAGATATGTCCGCCTGTCGGTCAGTGTACATGGTAACTCAAGTACGGATTGAGATATTTTTCTGAAACAAGGCTCGCCTATTCGTTGAGTCACAAGTACGGACGGTATTCCAAATGAGATCAAGTTTTAAGATGAGCGTGCCACATACCCACTTTTGAATCACAAAATATATCTCAGAAAGCACATCCCGCTTGACTCAAAATTGAATAATTAATGCAAAACTCAACCAAACTAAGGAAGTATGCTACTTTTAATAGGTACTAAAGATCTACCTAAAATGGCTGACAAAGTTTCACATATCAAGCATGCCTTCTATATTTGGCCGATCTGTCATCATTACTTTTTCTTGTTATATTTAAATTTTTTTTTGTTTTTGTTTTTTTAAGGAATACTCTAGCAAAAAAAAAAACGAAACGGACTTATTTTCAAAGGGAGAGCTTCGATAAGTTTTCATCCTCTTAGACAAAAAACTCATACCCACATTGTGTCAAGACTTTTTTCTACACATTTTCTAACTTCATTTCTTAAAATTTGGGTATTCAGAAAAATACAAATGCAACATATTTCAGGAATACCGGGAAAGTGTTTCGAGAAACCTCAAAAAATTTCAGATATTCTACTTGTATTTCGAAGAGACGCTAAGCAATTTAAAAAAATACTAATTGAAATTCTGGAAAGCTCAAATATTTCCTTAAAAAATTTTCAAATGTATTTTAGGGCTTTATAACGTTTTTTATTTTTATGAAGTTTTGGCCAACCGGGTTCGGGTTGATCACAATTCACTCCATAATATCAAATTTGAACAAGTTAACGCCAGTAATGATTAGATCACATTATCTGCAGTTATTATATTTTGTAAGTTAAAGAAAAATCAAAAATTAAATAATTTAAAAAGTACAGGTTTATCCATTTTGCGGTGCGTAAAAAAACGCGAACAAAATGCATGTAAAAACATTTTTTCGTTAAAATCCTATTTTTTTATTAAGTTTAAACCTTAATATTTATTACGTGTAAACAACTGCAAATGATCTGTTGAGGTTCCGACCATTTTTGGGCACATACTGATATCGATATCTCAGCCATAACTTGACGAATGCTGGTTTTCATGTGCTCAAATTAAAGTCTTATCCACACAAACATTGTCCGTAGTCACACAAAAAAGTCCAACGATGTAAAATCGCATGATTTCCATGTTCTCGGTGGCCAATTGACATCGCCAAGATGAGAGGATATGCTGCCAATAAAGCAATATTTCCTCCTGTTGTGTGGCATGTGGCACTAACTTGTTTAAATTACAAATTGTTCAAGTCATGCTCTTCATTTTCTGGCCGAAAATGTCGGTTATCATACAAATAAACAGTTATAGTTTTGCCATAGTCGTTTTCAAAGAAGTAAAGTTCCATCACACAACATCAAAGAACACAACACACAATAAGTTTTGAATGATTTAATGACCTCTCTTCTATTATTTAAGGATTCTCGGTGTCACAAATGTGACAATGCTAATAATTTACATATCCATAAATAGGCAAAACGTTTCAGTTGTTGAGAATGTCGAGAAATGGACACATTTGCGTCTTCGGCTACAATTTACTTTACAGTAGCAATATTTGAGCCTTTCAATATCTTTACCCGATACACTCTCTTCAAATTTTAAATTTTAAAGCACGAAGCGTGGCCAATTTTGAATCACGATTTTTGTTATAGGTCTTAACAACTTTTTTTTGGCATTCGCGGTAGATGAGGGCTTAGTATTGCTTACTGTCATTTGGAAGACCACGGTTGGAGTCCTGGTACGAAAAAACTCTAAAAGATATAGAAAATTAATTTAATTAAAATTAAGTTAATTTTTCTAACTGCGGTGACCACTCGGCCGGGAAAGTCAAATCCTCCGAGTATATTTCTGACATGAAATAAAGGTCCCTTAAAAAACCCATTAGCCTTTTGGAGGACCATCAAGACGCACACCACAAATTGGTGGAGGAGCGCGGCCGAATATCGCTTCAGCGGTTACAAAGCGCCATTTATATATATATTTAACAATTTTAAACAGTTCATTTTTAAAAATGCCTGACTTTTAACAATTTGAAAGCTAAGCTTGACAGATGTCCAAATACAGCCCTGTATTTTCTGAAACCATAGTAAAATAATGATTATAATTAGAGTTAACGAAGATAGCAGAATATATCAGCTGTTTATTAAAATTTGTAACCCTTTACTGTAGAATAGTATTTTGTACATTTTGTACTGGGAGGTTCGTTGCTGCGTTCTGTTCTAAGTAGAAAACCTCCTTGGCAAGTTCGCTATTTCATTATACACTTCTGTTTTCAGACAGTACTTGAATCGCTTCTTTACATAATGCTGACTTCGTGCTGTGTGAAATTAAGGCCTTTATGGAATTTTTTTTTCTTTGAAAAATAAAATTTCAACGTGGAACATACTAAAATGGCTTGGTCATACACCCTCTAAATTGAACACCAATCATAATGCATATATCGCTAGCCAACAGTTCAATGACACTTCTTTCACCCACAGCTGTATATACGAGTATGTACATATGTATAGATTACTCATACTGAGAAGCACATGTCTTTTAATAGTCTTGTCACAAAGCGAGTGTAATGTCTTTAAAAATACTTTACTATTCGCATAAATTAAGTTTGTATACTAAGGAATATGGGACCCATTTCATTTGACCTTCACTTAGTAATAAAAAAAAGTAATTGAACAGAACCAATTGATTTGATTACCTTTGGTTGGAAACAAATTCAAAAAAGAGTATAAAAATCGATAAAATTTAAATAAAATAAAAATCATATGTATGTATGTGTGTATATGTCTTTAAGAGTTGTAGTATATTTCTACACGCCATTTGCTTACATGTTTACATTCGAAAATGGTAACGAACTTAGTTGGTGACAACAAAATAACAACAATAACAAATTGTGGCTGCAAAGACGTGCCACACGAGAATGTTGAACAACTGGCGAGCGGGTGAAGAAGGAACAAACATCTGAAGTGTTGGTGTTATTGAACGCAAAGCATTTTACTAAGCTTTGAGTCTAATTTATCTAAGACTTCTATTGTTGATTTCTGCTACAGTTTATGCCTATTAAAACTGTGCACACGCGCCGTATGCCATACACACATGCACGTGATCACACGTTACTTACACGCCTAATTGTGCTCTTCGATATATGTATGTATTTCGTTTTTTTTTGTTTTTTTTTTTGTTTTGGAGATTGTCACCTCAATCATGTCAATGTACACATGTAATCGCATTAAGAGCTTTCGAGTGATTTAGAATTGACTTTTTCTGGCATGCGAGATGATGTATGGAAAGTGAGCGGTATTTTCAAATGAGTTTATTTTTGAAAAGTTTAGTTAATGCGTGGGTTAAGTACACAAAATTGAAAACACTTTATTTAATGAGTTCTTGTGTTTTTTATATTGCTAGATTAAATATATAAATTAATGAAATCAGATATAATGAATTAGTTCTAGCAATTGTAATTCAAAAAAATTTTATATATTTTTTAAATTTATTCATTTATTAAAATTAAAAGAAAAAAAATAAGATTAGTGATGATAAAACCCGAAAATCGTATAATGAAGTACCCATAAATCATGTAGCTGGCAGCCAAGGCAAGGTGTATATTTAAATGCTAGAATGAGCCGGGTAACGGGGGGAGGAGGTGAGAGCAAAGCTACGTAGATTTCCTTAGAATAAAAAATTAAAAAATAAGCATATTTAATAAGAAATAAATTTAATAAGCATTATTAATTCAAAATATTTTTGTTAAGAACATGCAGTAGAAAACAGAGCTCTAGACACCCGGGTAGCGAGTACTTGTTACAATTTCTTTAGTATTTCAATGAGTATCACACTTTGCATAATTAAAATTATAGAAAAAAGTTCTGGGCAGAAAGTCAAATTTTTTATTCAAAATGCTCAAAAATGCTCGAAAAAGCTCGGATTGCTCTAGCTCGTGCTCGCAATTTTTCGAGCATTTACAAGCATTTTGAATTAAAAATTTGACTTTCCTCTTAGAACTTTGTAGACCTTCGGTATTTGAACACTGAGAAACTATGATATTTTTCAGCCAATTTTGACAAATGTGCAAGATTTATTTAGGATATACTTCGCTCATCTTGTCATGCGAGATCTGCCTTATAATAGAACGATTCAGTAGAGAAAAGTTAAAGAAAACGGATCCATAAATACGATTTCTCCAAATCGAAAAGAAAAGAATTTCAAGCAAATTGAACCGTTATTAAAATTTTTAAGAACCATTTTCTGTATGTTAACCTGAACAAGAAGCTATCAACCTATTAAATTTCAAATGAATCCAATCATGTATAAGATTTTCTCGTATAAATCCGTTTTTTTTTACCTCCTGGTATAAAACTTAATTCTTTTTCGTAGAAACCTTCCCCTATCAAATACGAACAATATTGAAAAAAAATTGCCACATCGGTCCAATCGTTTTCCATTCCAGAAAATCTATACATTTAGTTACACACGTACAGTACTTCTGTATAATTCATTAAATTGACAATTGCCAAATGCCAGCAACCACGCGGTTTGGAGTTGCTCGGTTTTTATGCACGTAAATCTATGGAAACGGATCCCATTTAGGCACGCGCACCTCTTCCTAAAGTTCCAACTTAATTCAACGTGTGGTGTCATCTATCTGTGATCCCTTGTCCACTTTTGCAAAAAATAAAAACTTTTATATAGGTATAGTAAACAGAAATCCATTATTTTCGCTTGAAATTGAATGTTTTAATTTTTTCTTTTTGTATTCAGTCTTTTTCAAATGATTCCATACGGTTTTATGAACAATCTTTAGCTCTTGGGCGATCGAAACAGTGCTTACATGACGGTCGGACTCGATAATGTCTATGGTTATATCGACATTTTCGACAATTGGCCTTCCACTCCATGAAGCATCTTTTATGGTACATCAAAATTGTTGGAATGAAACCAAAATTGTGCATGTTTGACTGTAACAGTATCAGGGCCATAAATGCTATTCACATTTTCAGCCGCCTGGCTTGCGTTTCGCCCTTATCGAAGAAAAACTATAAAATATAGCGTATTTTCTCTTTGCTAGGGTCCATCTTTGACGCACGCTCAAACAGAACTGAATCAACCAATCATAAAACTGTCAGAAAAGCGTTTTTAGTACGAAATGTTATATTTCTAACGCCATCTAACAGAACACGATCGGTCATATGCAACGCGAGATACAGAAAAACAACTCCATCTATTGGAAAAATAATGGATTTCTTTTTAAGGGGGGACATCTGAGTAACTCAAAAAAAATAAGCGGATTTTCTGGAATTTTTTTTTGACCAAACGAAAGAGCCAATCGAAATTTTGTAAAGTAGGTTTTATAATATGCGATCCGATGTACAAAATATGATTTTTTGAAAGAAATCGAAAACAAAATGGCGGCTGTGCAGCATTTCTTCGTAGGCCCTATTTTTGGGAAGGGGGTCCATGGCCGGAAAGCTAACGTCCTTAATTTTTGATCTGGAACAAAAAATAAAGTTTTGTTAGTTTCTATACATCAACAGCTATCGACACACATAGGATTTTTTCGATATATTGATTTTTCGCAAAATGGTGCGTGATCGAAAAAAAAGTTCAAATTTTCACGAGGAAAAAAAGTCCAAAAATTGTTTATAAAAAAAAAAGTAAGCAATATAAAAAAAAAATTATACGTGTGTCGATAGAGGAAGGAATTTTGAATATACTGTCAAAATTTCAGATCGATCGGTTAAGATTTGCTCGAGTTATGTTTCCGGCCGTCTAAAAAAAAGTGGTTTCGAGAAAAACGCGTTTAAAGTTATTATATATATATAGAATATGCCTATGAGGCATTGCCGCAGAATGGAAAATTTGGACATTTAGACACTTTTGCCGGATTCTATCTTGTGGTATATTATTTTTAAGATCCTAAAGCATCTTTTAAACGAAAAAAAAATTTTTTGATTTTTTCAAAATTTTACTCAGATGTCCCCCCTTAATACACCTAATAAATTGATTCGAACCAAAAATAAAATTTTTCGATTTGGTCCTCGGAAAGGAAGTATTGTAAGTGTTCTTATTGATAAAAGGCTACCAAATCTCACGTTAATTGCACCATAAATACAATTTTTCGAATAGGTCAGTCCTTGGTTTACTTCCCGATGTAAAAAATAGATATTGGCGGATTCTCATACCTTTTGGATATGCACACAAAATTTCATAAGAATTTGTACAGCCGTTTCGGAGCAAGCTATACGAAACTCGATTTTCCAATTAGATTTTAATCGAGATCGGAACACCTCATGAGAATTGACATTTAATGCTAAAATGAAATGTCTTAAATTTGATATGATCATGAAACGTATAAAGACTTTGGCTTGGCTGAAGACAACTCTTCCTTCTTGTTTTTTAATCAATTTGCCATAATTTTGAAAATAAATTAATCTATTTCCTTGGCGTAAGCGCTTCTTACGCGATTATATACAAGTTAGCAGCGCGTTAGTTATTTCTTTTTTTTAAACTTTTGGCGATACTAAGCGAAGACTGGTCATTCTCCTGAGGTTTTGAACCGAGCAAAGGTCTTCCTCTTCATAGCTTCCACCGGCGTGCTTTTCAGCTGGTAGGCTTCTATTCAAATAACCTGACCTAATCAGCGTAGTCGTTATATCTTTATTCACCGAACTATGTCAATGTCGCCATATATCTCGATGATCTCATCGTTCTATTAACCAATATGCAAAGGACCATAAGTTTTCTATAAAATTTTCTTCGGATATTGACATCGTTCAGGCCTCCGCACAAGAATGATGTATCTTGTAGAACTAGAAGACTTTACATTTTTCTATTTCTTAGTTAGTGCGAAGTAGCAGCTGTTTGCAAGAGTGATTCATCGATGGATTTCTAGAATTATAGGTATTGTTGTTGTTGATAATGCTGGTTCAAAGATAGACGAAATTTTCTACGACTTCAAAGTTATGACTTTCAACAGTGACGTGGGAGCCGAGCCCCGAGTGCGTTCTTTTTTTGATGACAAAAGATATTTTCGTCTTGTCTTCATTCACTAGCAGACCGATATCCTTAGCTTTCTTATCTAGTCTCGGGCAACCAAAACTCGTATTATTTTCTCTTGCAGTAGATCAAAGAAATCACCCGATAAGGAGCTTTTTTGAAACCTCGTTTAGTATGTATCGGCTCGGAGAGATCGTTCCTGATTGTGACGGAGCTTTTGGCGTTACTTAACGAAAATTAACACAGCCGTATGAGTCTTGCGGGGTTACTCAATTAAGACATAGCGGCGTAGGGGCAGCTCTTTTTCATGCTGTCGAAGGCTGCTTTAAAATCGATGAACAGGTGGTGTGTGCCGATCCTCTTTTCACGGGTCTTTTACACGACTTGGCGCATGGTGAAAATCTGATCCATGTTGGCTATAAGAGGTCTAAAACCGCACTACTAAGGTCCAATCAATTCAGGAAATACGCTTGACAAGACCGGAAGCTCATCCCAAGGTAACAGGTGCTGGTTGTACAATAGATTTATTTTTTTTATTATTTTTTTGCAATTATTATTTCTTTTAACATAGAAAGCAAATTGAGAATCTCATAAGCTCCAATAAAAATAAAATATTTTACTGTTTTTGGGAAATGTGAAGAGCTAAAAATAATATATGTAGAAGTAATAGAAGTATAGTGCTTTAGTAAAATATTGCTAAGAAATTTCGTTTTCAAAATAAAATTTTTTTCCTTTTTAACTTTTTTTAGATAGTTTTTGTGAGAAAAAAACATATTTTTAATCAAATCTGATTAAAAAAACATATTTCTTTCAAGCCCATTCATTTCTTACTGGGATAATTTCATTTTGTGTTAACCTTTCCCCTAATTGTTTTGGTTTTTTATATCTATTTTAACTCTCTTTCCTTATGCAACTTGGGCAAATTCATAAATCTTCAATATGTCACGCACCAAATGACCCATTTACATACACGTATGAGCAAACTCTTTATCTTAAAAGCTTAAAGCTGTGAATGAATCGATGGAAAAAACCGGTACATTGTAACATATTAAATTACAGTTAAGTAGTAGTCGATGGGAGTATTTTATTGGCTGCGGAGATGTTTAATAAGACTAAAAGTGGTTAAACATCGATGGTTGCATTGGAACGTGTATCGTCTCGATCGATGGTGTCAGTGAGCAGAACGACAGTTAATGAAGAGGATGAGCATGAACAGAAATAAGCAAATTTGTATATATACATACTTACATATGTACACGTATGTATTGTATATAAGTACAAATATACTCGTATATGAAATCGTATGTAAACAGTAAAAGGAGTAGCAACATAAATTGGTAATAAATTAGTATGAATTTCAACACACACTGTAATCATGATGCCTCAAAATGTGGTAGAGTGGCAATTTGCCTGCGAAGTGTGAAAATCTTTTCCTCAATTTCGTCTCGATTACATATGAGTATGTATGTACATAGTATATGAAACCTTGAACTTGATAATGAATTTTACCCTAATTGTTTTTTCAGGTTAGATTGGCATAAGGCTGTTGTTAGGTAACATCATAAGGTTTACAGGACTAATTGATGTTTACGAAGACCTTTACGCCATCGTCTAGGACAGACTCTGAAAGCCAACAGCAAAGGACCCGAGGTTTGTTCAAAAGAAAAGGGGTATTGAATTTTCGCTAGCTGAGTACATTATATTAAGGGAATTTTGTTTTTATGTTGGTAAATGTTTATCACATGTTGACATTATCAGCCAATTCGGCTTGGTATACTACCAACCTACCTTGTTCTCAACTGATAAGGTTAACCACATTCTTGTGTGCTCTACGATTACTTCGCACAGAAGTTATTGAATGTCGTCAACGAGGATCTAGGTTTGCTCGAAGAGTCACTCCTGATCACGAAACGTGGCTATATGGTTATCACGTCGAAACCAAGGCCTAATTATCTCAAGTGAAGCGGCCAGATGAGCCAAGGCCGAATGCCTATGCCTATAGACTCCGAAACTACTGAGTCGTTTTTGTTAGAATTTTCAACTTCATTGCAACTCGGTTAATGTTTCTGTGAAGTTTGGATTTTTTGTGTCAATAACTAAAATCATTTTTCGATTTATTTGAAATTTGGTACCTTAATTAAAATAAGGAGCAATTTTTCCTTCGGGAAGTGGACCCGGAACCGATCTATCCTAAATAATTTTATTTTTGGTTCAATTTAATTGAATTTTGCTCTTGACCTCCATATAGATATCGATAATAATCCCCTCCACTTTCAAATGTCTAAGAATACCTGCTAATATCTGAGAGAAAAGAGCTAACTCCCACAACCAAAGACGTTCATCTGCAGTCTTGCTTAGTAGGAAACACGTATTTTTATATTTTTCCGTCACTACTTTTTCGCATACATGACCAATTATGCATATGCATAATTTTGTTTTCGTCGATTTCATTCCAATAAGTTTGAAGGAAAATATGCTCCACGGTGTGGAAGTGCAATTGACGAAAATTTCCATGAAATAATGAATAGAGTCTGACCATCACGCGAGTACTGTTTCGATTCCCCATCGGCTTTTAAAGCTGGAGTCTTCTTATCCATCCGGATCGAAAGGTTAAGTTTGATCTTAGTTCGTCGAGAGAGGACTTTACTTTTCAATTGCCTACTTAGTCCAAAGGAGCGCCTAGTGGCAAGAGTGATTCTGCGTTGGATTTCCAGTTGTGACTGTCAACTTCAAAGTTGTGTCAACAGTGACGTGGGAGCTGAGTTGCGAATGCGATGACTGTTTGTTTGACGACAGGAGAGGTTTCGTCCTTCCCTCATTCACTACCAGACCCATTTGCTTCACTTTTTTATCCAGTCTGCAGAAAGCAGAACTCACGGTACGGTTGTTCAGGCCAATAATGTCAATATCATCGGCGTACGCCATCAGCTGTACACTCTTATAGAAGATTGTACCTTCTCTATTCAGTTCTGTAGCTCGTATTATTTACTCCAGCACTAAATTTAAGAAGTCACACGATCTCCTTGTCTGAAACTTACTTTGATATCGAATGGCTCGGAGAGAGGTTCGGACGGAGATTTTTGTGTTGATTAACGTCAGTTTACATAGCCGTATTAGTTTTGAGGGGATACCAAATTCAGACATAGCGGCGTAAAGGCAGCTCCTATTCGTGCTGTCGAAGGCTGCTTTAAAATGGACGAAAATGAGGTTTATGCCGATCTTCTTTTCACAGGACTCTTTTAAGATTTGGCGCAAGCACTTTGTCAATTCCTCATCACCGTATTTGAATAACTTGGCCGATAATCCGCGGTTTTGTTGTTTTTCAAGCGAGTGATTACTATTCGGACTTCTTCATTGTCAGGCAATGAAACATTTCTTCCATGGCCATCGATTGGGGAATCGGGTTCGCCATCTCCTGGTGTTGTACTTTCACTGCCATTCAGCAAGCTGGAGAAGTGTTGCCTTCATAAATTCGGTATACTCTGGGCATCTTTGTGTCCTACAAGAGGTTACTCCAGCCTCTTCCCTCTTCAAATCTCGTTATCTATACTATGGAGCACGTGTAGGGTCGATCGCTTCGTTGCCAGGTAGGCAGACATTTCAACATGGTAGTCCTCATAAGGATCTTGATAATATTTTTGGAACATTGCCTGGGTCTTTTAGTATTGTTATAAAATGAAAATCATCCCAGATTTTCTTCTTCATTATATATTATATATTTCTTTTGTTTTACATTAGCATTTAATGCAAAAATGAAAATTTATCAATTTAGTAACAACAAACTCATTTTTCACTAATTTTTAATATTTTTATATATAATATACTCGCATAGTAGTATGCCTTGTTTATTGACAAAATTACCGTTACAATTACATTTTCAATTGCTTTTATTTGCGTGAATCATTAATAAAAAAAAGTTAAAATAAAAAATTGTACTGCAAAATACCGTAAACATCGTAAACAAATCGTAAATTTTTTAATAAGTAAATCAAAAGAAGAACACATCAGAATATATCAGAACGACAAATTCGTATGTAAATAAAAAATTTCGTTTTTCTGGGTCATTCAGAATTATTACAACAGACATTTCATGAAGTTGGAGAGCAGGAGCACTAGAAGTATTCTTTTAAAATGCGTCTCGTGTTTACTTTGCATTCCAACATGCACCGTACTCTCAGCTACTGATATGTATTATATAGTATTTATGTATATTCGTTTACATACATACATATGTATATTCAGTAACAACCAACAATAATTTAATATTGCCAATGCGCAAAAGAAAGTACTTAAGGTGAAGGTAAAAAACATATTTTTGTAAGCAAATTTATACATAAAAAACAAATTCATATACAATTCAGGAGCGTGGCAACACTTTAATTGGCAACATTTACGAGTTTTGACTAAACTGTTTTTGAATTATTATGGACAAGTTGCAGAAGAATTTAGAATTAACACTCACTCATCGTACATACTAAACAGATACTTAAATTTCTTGCCTTGTCGTCGATCTTAACGAGCAAAAATCACATTTATTTCACACCTACTACATATGTTTGTATGCATATGCAAATAATTAAAAATGTAATATTATAAAATACACTGAAATAAAAAGATTAAAATTGAATGCAAAAAAATTAAATACTAAGAAACAATAATATTCTAATTTTTCTAATAAAATAAAATGAAATAATTTAAGAAATATATAAAAAAAATATTAAAAAAGTAAATTAAATCAAATAAAAAGTAAATAATTAATGTAAAATAAAATCAAATAATAAAATTTAATAAAAAAAAAAATGAAAAAAATAAAACTAAAATAGAAAAAATAAGTTTAAAAGAATGTGGTTCCTCTACTTATTTGAAACCGAACTGCTAGTAGGCACTATAAACGGTCCTTACACGTGATTATTCTAATCAGTATTCAGCAGCCATCTCAGATATTTTGTATGCACGCCAAGTTTGTTGTAATAATTACGAAGTTTTGCGATTTTTCGGTTGAAATTCTTTAGACCCCAACAGAAAAGAAACGAAAAGTAGTGAGAATGAAGTCTAGTGTAAGTAGTATTTTTTTATATGTACTCGTATATGTTTTATGCTATGCAATCCACAAGCAACTTAAGTAAATATTGATGATTTATGAGTTCAGTGAACCCAATATATTTCTTATTTAAAAACTATAACTATAACAAAGTTCATTAAACTCCATTCTGATTCTAGAAAACTAAAATCGAATAATATAAAATTAAATTATGGAAATGATTAAAAAATTAAATTAATTAAAAATCATAATATATAATATTTTATTATATTTTGTTTTATTTTATGTTGATTTTATAAAATAAAACAAAATATAATAAAAAATAGAAATTAAAATAAACAAAAGGGAAATAAAGAATAAAATAAAATAAAATAAAGAAAAACAAAATAAAATTAAATACTCTAAAATATAAATTTAAATAAAACAAAATCAAAATAACAATAAATATATTACAGTAAACTGATAGAAACTAAAATAGAATAAAATATTTTAAAATACAATAAAATAAAATTTAAGAAAAATAAACTAAATTAAAGTAAATAATTACATATAGTAATATAATTTAAAATGAATTACAGTAAAACAAAATTCTATAATGAAAAATTAACTAAATTAAATGAAATAAAATAAAAACAAATAAAATAAAATTAAATTAAATATAATAAAACAAAATATAATAATGAAAAATTAAATTAATTCAAATAAAATAAAATAAAAAATAATGTAATACAGTAAAAAAAGGAAAAAATTAAAAAAAAATTAAATTTAATTAAATTAAACAAAATGATATAAATTGAAATAAAATAAAAGAAAATAATTAAAATAAAATAAAGTAAATAAAGTAAACTAAAATAAAACAAAATAAACTAAAGTGAAATAAAAAATAAATTTAAATAAAACAAAAACAAAATAATAATAAATATATTGCAGTAAACTGATAGAAACTATAGTAGAATAAAATACATTAAAATACAACAAAATAAATTTTAAGAGAAATAAACTCAATTAAAGTAAATAATTAAATATAGTAATACAATTTAAAATGAATTACAGTAAAAAAAAATAGAATACAATAAAAAATGAACTAAATTAAATGAAATAAAATAAAAACAAATAAAATAAAATTAAATTAAATATAATAAAACAAAATGTAATAATGAAAAATTAAATTAATTCAAATTAAATAAAATAAAAAGTAAAAAAAATACAGTAAAAAGGAAGGAAAAAATTAAAAAGAAATTAAATTAAATTAAACAAAATGAAATAAATTGAAATAAAATAAAAGAAACTAATTAAAATAAAATGAAGTAAATAAAATAAACTAAAATAAAACAAAATGAAACAAAATAAAATAAAATAAAGTAAAATAAAATAAAATAAATTAAAATAATTAAAATAAGTTAAATTAAACAAAATGAAATAAATTAAAATAAAATAAAACAAAATTAAAAGAAAAACAATAAAATAAAATAAAATAACTTATTTAAAATAAATTAAACAAAATGAAATAAATTGAAATAAAAAAAATAAATAAATTGAAATTAAATAAAGCAAAATAAAATGAAATAAAACAAAATCAAATAAAATGAAATAAAATAAAATTAAATTCAATTGAATAAAGTAAAATAAAAACATTAATTAAAATAAAATAAAATAAAATTAATTAAAATTAAGTAAATTTAAATTAAATAAAAGAAATGAAATGAAATAAAATAATATAAAATAAAATGAAAAAAATAAAATAAAAAAGTAAAAAACTCAAATGATAAAATAAAATAAAAGTGTGAAACTAAATTAAATAAATTGAAATAAGACGAATCGAAATAAAAAATAAACAAAATATAATAAAATAAAATAAAGTAAAATAAAAAAAATAAAAAATAAATTAAAATAAAATAAATCAAAATAAATTAAAATTAAATAATATAAAATAAAGTAAAATAAATAAACTGAAATGAAATAAAATCAAACAAAATAAATTAACATAAAATAAAATAAAATAAAAAAAATAAAATGGAATTAAACAAAATAAAACAAAATAAATTAACATAAATTAAAATAAAATTAAAAGAAAATAAAACAGAATTAAAAAAAATAAAACAATATGTAATAATAATGTAATAAGAAATAAAAAGCACCTTAGAGGCAAACCCTTGGCGACACACCTCTTCAATGAATCGTCAAACTCTCAATTAACATATTTTAAGCTTCGTAACATAATGTCTAATATTTTGGCCATAAAGAAATGCAAAAAAACCACCAAAAAATGTGCTCTTAAATTATGTAGCTGTCAAATTATTTGACAAATATACATAAATGGCTTTTTCAACTAACTGAATACAAATGTCAATAAGAAATGTTTGTTTGTTTGATTTGCTAGTAGAAAATTGGGTAGAATTCTAAAAAAAAATCGTAAAAGTAAAATAAAACGATAGAAACGAGTATACCATAAGTGACGCGTGCGCATACATCACACAACGCATACATCAACTTCTCGAAAATAATAAAAAGAATACACGATGAGGTGAAGAAACTTGACAACTCAATTTCGACTCATTTCACTGTGCGCGAGTAGGAAATTTGGCATTCAGTATAGCACCGGTCGATAGGCCATTTAAGCATTTTGTCAATACTGAGTAATCTAGGCAAACAAAGGCAATTATTGTCAGATATTTTTTTGCTTGGGAGAAGTTTGAATTCTTATTTCATCTCGGCTCGTTTGAGCTTTTGAAATGTACGGTTTAAGTTTTAAAATGCTCTGAGTAATATTTATGCATATCTTAGGTCATTAAACTTTACCTAGTAAACAGCTGACGGAATATATTTGACTATTGTAATATAAAATGGTAAGAAAAATAATCAAAAGTGACAAATTTTCACACAATAACAATAAGACAGAGTAGGAGCAGAGGATAACCACGTAATCCTTTGAATACTGCGGGCATACATAAGTCCCAGAAAATCTTCGAATTTTCTTTAAACCTGAAATTATGTAAACATGTTACTTTGTTTAGGTTGGGTTAGGTTGTGGTGGCTAAAGATCTATCATGTAGAACTCACTTAGGCCTGACTAAGACCTATTGTGATGTCACAAACCATCAGGCTACATTAACCAGCCATTTTGATTCTCTAATGAACCTCATAAGATCCATCACTTTGATGTCGACTATCTTCAATAGACCATCCAGCAATAGGGTCGCGAAATTCCAGAAACCAGCACTGCTGAAAGCAGGACAGTCGCATAAGAGATTGGGGATCCTTTCCTCCTCCCTCATCCTCATTGTAGCTTCCGCAGCATTTTCTGTCAGAACTCCTATTACTTTGTACATATCCCCTCTTTGTAAGGAGTACATATTTCGTAACTTCGTTTTGTCCAACTTTGGCCAGGTGTGCTTGGATTTGCGGTAGGCTGTAGTATCATTCCACCTTCTTGCGGCTGGTTCATATGTAAATTTCTTGAGAAAAAGTTTGCAATTTGCAAAAGGTGGTTCAATTACCTTACAATTTCTCTCGATGCCCCAGAACTGATTGAAGATATCCTTACCTATAAACCTGGCTTCAATTTGTTCTGTAACCTCCATGATAGGAGATATTTTCACCTGGTAAACACTGCAATGGTCAGGTAGCCTGTAAGAGAGTTCCATCGGAAGACGCCCCTGCCAACTTTCTTCTCCATTTTCGATTCGCCGTGTATATTTCCAGGCTGTCTCTTGGAATATGGTAATTATCCACCCCAATCAGTGTCCCCATGGCTGAGTGGTCCATTGATTTGACTCTTTTACATGTAGTCTAGTTATTGCTGCCGACGATATACTACCAAGTCTAGCGGCAAGATATCGAGTCTTACATTTAGAGCCTCACTTGGTGAGCTCCTTACTGCTCCGCTAATACACATTAGCGGGCATCCTTAATTTGATTACAGCACACTAAGTCCTTACAGAACATCGTATGTAAACGGTTAAGTGATAATTCTTTTTAAACCCACCGCTAGAGCCGCGAGAAATATGTCTATGAATATAATTTAAATTGTAAAATTATTTGTTGGCCTTAACGGGCTTAGATCGCTGAAAAAATTGCAGCTTTTGAGTGGACTCTGGTGCGCAGAACCAGCTGTGAGTGCCGATCTACCATCAAGGCGCCAGACCCATCCCGGAGATTCCAAACTTAGAAAACTCATTTTGGAGATTCGGCAACTGGTTAATGGCCATAACTCTCTCCCCTAGTGTAACCAACCTTTGGACCGCCACCAAATCACCTTTCGCTTGATATATCGAAGCAGCAACGTGCAGAAACTGCCAAACGCCAGCGCAACACTTGATTTCCTCAGAGAAAAACTTCAGGCGGTTATTAGGAAAGCGACATCATCCAAATCCATCAGCTGATACTAAAATATCTGGATCAGGTGTGGACAGAGTTTCTCGCCAAGGCTACCAATTTGCTTCTGACGATCCTAACAATACTCGAAATGTTGAAGCAGAGTGGATAGCTCTCGTTACTAAAACCGGGGAATCAGCCCATAAAGGATAATATTGTCCTGGTGGCTCTCGAACTGTAGAGAGCTTTTCATATAGTCAAGCATAAAAGACTACTAGTGAGGCTAATGAGGTGGTCAAAAGTTAATTGTAGAATTTTGAGATCTCAACTCCAAGCAGACGAAGAGCTCGAACTGAATCGCAAGACCCGAATAATATCAGCATAATTAATGTCTGGATACTTGAGCAGGCTCAACTCCTACTTATCCTCATAGTTAATGCATGTCATGAAAGCAATGAGTTTCCGGAAGATACGAGCCACCTCTTTGCATGCCTCACAAAAATCCGCTCATCCAATACCCCTCTCCCTCTGGTACGAAATCGTGGTAGCAAAACGATTATTGAACCTCTCGTTAGACGACCTCTACCACATCGACTGGCGCTGTCTGATCCTCCTTTGTTAAGCAAACCCAATTAATTTATATCCTGAATTAGGTTGAAGAAATAGAAATTTAATTTGGAAATACTTAAAGTAGGGTTTAAGAAGATATCTCTGTACAGCTCAATATAAATAATATAAAGTTCCCTACCAACTGATCAATGGTCTTATGGCTGAAGAGGAAGACCCCGAAGCAACAATTTAATTATTGATTTCTTCTCGCACCCTACTCAAGCCTTTGCACGCGCCAAATTCTACAAATTTCTTCAGCACAAGAGTCGAAGAAATTTACATTCTTAATTGATTTCTTACTTTCCATCCATATGCCCATTCGAGGAAGCCCACGCAAGCCTCTTAATGACTTTTTAATGAGCCAGTGGCAAAACGCTGAAGTGACTACTTGAAATGCAGAGATTAGATCTCTTCAGTTTACACACTCTTATCTATTGTACATCTTTATTACTCATTTTATGGCCATAAAAGTTGAAATGCTTAATTGATGGCGCTCAAGTTGATGGCATTGAGTTTTTAAGTGTCCAACTCTGATTTTGGCGCATATTAAGTGTTATAAATTGGGTCAGTTGGGTTAATAAAGTCGACAAGAGTCTCGTTATAGAATTCTTCTTCTTCTTTATCGCTTACGCGATAACTAATAGCCGAGTTAACAGCCCTCCACCATTTATTTTTTCTTTTCACTGTCTGGCGCCAATTGGAAATACCAAGTACAGCCAGATCCTTTTCTGCCTGGTCTTTCCAACGGAGTGGAGGTCTTCCTCTTCCTCTGCTTCCACCAGCGGGTACTGCATTGAAAACTTTCAAAGCTTGAGTATTCTTATCCATCCGGACTATGTCAATGTCGCCATATATCTCGTACAGCTCATCGTTATTATACAGTTCCCAGCTCGTAGAGGACCATAAATCTTAATCGAAAACTCCTAACGCCGACTCATCAGATATTGTCATCGTCCATGCCACCGCATCATACAGCAGAACGGGAACGATGAGTGACTTGTAGAGTTTGGTATTCGTTCTTCGTTACGAAATTATATTTGACAATTATAAAAGAGAATTTTTGACATTTCATTAAACGGCACTCTTGTTGTTATCATTTCAGTCTATGAGGAGCCCGCATCAGAGGATCAAATACGTCGAAGGCGACAGCTATTTTACGATCCCTCGCTACTGCTACTCACAAACTATGGCGCCGAGGGTGGTAAATGTATTACTGCGCGCGGTTACCCCGGCATCTGTGTACGCTTCACAGCGTGTCAGCAGTTATACCGCCTAAAGAGACAATTTAATTTCTACAACTTGCGTCAATGGCCGCAAGTACCAGCCGCAGGGCAGAATGTATGCAATTTTTATGACCCCTACGGGCGTCCAAATACTGGCATTTGTTGTACGGGCACTGTTATGGGTAACGGTTTTGGCGCACCGGCGATGTTCCCACCCTTCATTTATCCCGGCGGCGTCAGTCCAATACCCACACCACCGGTAGAACCAACAGCGCCCTCACAGCCACCATACGAAGGTGAGGAGGAGTTCGAAGAGGATAAAGATGAGGAAGATATTATCGAGTTGGATCATCCAACAGAAATTGATCCGCTAGTTGATCCTTTACACGAGTCGACACCAGCTGCCGAGCCAAAACCGCAAACAGATAACAGTGTTGCTTATGATCCCATCAAAGAGGATGCATATGAAGAAACACAAGCAGCAACAGGCAAACCGGTGACCACTTACAACGAGTTCGCTTACCAATGGCCCGGCCAGCTGGGTAATCAATTCTCCAGCGTACATCAGTGGCCACCACCGCTGCCGACACATCCACCATCGACCGCTGTTTGGCCCCCACCACTACCCACACATCCACCAAATCATAATTATCCAACACACGCTGCAGTAACCACAAGACCTACAGTCACTACTACCAGACGGACCACCACAAAACGTCCGGTTTCAGTGGCTGTGACAACAACTACCACACGCCGTCCCAGCTACCCGGCATATCCTGGCTACCCAAGTTATCCCAGTTACCCCACATATCGTCCAACAGCTGCGCCTACGACAACAACACGTCGCCCATCAACGCCCATCTCAAGTGGTTCCACAAATCATGGCTTGCCTACGCAGTGTGGCATTAAGAATCCAGCAATGCCAGATCAGGAACGTATTGTGGGTGGCACAAATGCGAGTCCGAATGAATTTCCCTGGATTGCGGTGCTCTTCAAGTCCGGCAAGCAATTCTGTGGCGGTAGTGTGATCACGAAGAATCACATTTTGACAGCGGCCCATTGTGTGGCCAGGTGAGTTTTAGTGTGGAGAAGAGGCGGAATTTCGACTACAAAAATTAATTTAATCTTTCTTCTTTTAAGAATGACCTCATGGGATGTGGCCGCGATGACAGCACATCTCGGCGACTATGACATACGCACCAATTACGAGGTACAACATGTTGTGCGCCGTATTAAGCGTTTGGTGCGACATAAGGGCTTCGATTTTAGTACTTTGGTGAGTAGAGAAAGTACAGCAGTTGTGGGCGCTGCTTATTTCTAATTTCGCTTTCTTTCCAGCACAATGACATTGCGATTTTAACTGTAAATGAACCAATGAAATTCACTTACGAAGTGCAACCGATTTGTTTGCCCAGTTCAAGTAGCCAGCTGAGCCGTAGTTATAGCGGTAAAGTAGCCACCGTCGCCGGTTGGGGCAGTCTACGTGAGAATGGTCCACAACCATCGATTTTGCAAAAAGTGCAGATCCCTATTTGGGCGAATCACGATTGTGCGCGGAAGTATGGTCGAGCGGCGCCCGGCGGTATTATCGAGTCGATGGTGTGCGCCGGCCAAGCGTCGAAGGATTCTTGTAGTGTAAGTGAAACATACACATGTATATTTTTTTAGGCAGCTGTGCAGTTGCTTTCGAATTTTCTGATATTTCGAACTTTTAGTAGTCCCTTAAGTTCATCCGGGCGCTTGCGGTATTCAAGCTTTTATTGTCGGGCTTGTAGTCCAACAGCTGGAAGAGCTGCTTAATATTCTGATTGAGTTCCTGATGATTCACTCGGAACCGAACTTCGAAAATCCTGGCGGGCGGCTTGTCATGAAGACGTTAGGAGCTCAGCCCTTTATTTCGATACCTTAAAAATTTAACGTGGTCCAGTATATTAGGAACTAGTGCTTTTGGGGATTAAAACCCACTTCATTTCAAGGAGCAGGACTAAGAAGTTCTTCAGTTGGATACAATTTTTCGACACGAAACTTTATAAATCTCATACTTTCTTTCCACCCAAGAAGGTTATTGAGTGAGTAGAGTCTGGGAGTGAGTGAAAAGTTCAAGTCGGCGGCAGAATCTTTCGCCTTTTACACCTTTTCCATACTTCATACACTTGACCCCATACTTCGCAAGCCCTGCTCTGTGCACCATCTCACTTAAATAGCGCTGATATATGAGAGTTTAGCTCTCTGGAGTAGTTCAAAAGGCTGCACAGGACCTTTAGGTATTCTCATGTCTTTAAGCTCCTTCCAGCCACCGAGATTACTTGGCTTAATCCTTTAATAAACATAATTTAAATGACCAAAAATATATACAAATTTCTTCTTTCTACACTACATTTATTCCCCACCATTTCAGGGCGACTCCGGGGGTCCGCTAATTGTCAACGAGGGTGGACGCCACACTCAAGTCGGCATTGTCTCATGGGGTATCGGTTGCGGCAAAGGCGAATATCCTGGCGTCTATACGAGGATAACATCACTGCTGCCGTGGATTTATAAGAATATTAAATAGAATTTTAAATAGTGTTTATAAATAAAAATGCTGAAAATAAAATGAAAACAAGGTGATAATTAAACTAATAAAATATTCAGTGTTTTGTTTTTGTATTTATGAAAGTTGAATAAAAATAAAATAGCTGAATAAATTTCGTTGCTTATTTTAAGCAGTTTAATGTAAACATCGACGTCGATAAATAGTTTCATACGTCATTATGTATATGAACTCATTGATTTCATGTATATGAACTGCTTCAAAAAATGTTGCATACTTTTAGGCTGAACCTGTGGTTGTGTGTTGCTGTTCTGTACAGAGTGTGACTCATGTGAATAGGAAATATTAATAATAAATATATTTAGTAGTAATTTGAATAAAGACTAATTAAAATTGATCAAATAAGTTAATAAAAAATAATTTAATTGTTTATAAAAATTGTTCGTTACATTTGCATAACTGAAAAAAATTGGCTGCTTTAAAAATATTTTATTTTTTCCCACAAAAAAATAAAAACAAAAAGTACGTCAAAGTTTGCAATAAATATTTCAACAAGTTACTGTCAGCGCTGCATTTAAAACATACAATTTTATTTCATATTTAATTTAGGAAATTTATTTAATTTGCAAAATCCATTTTCATGTGTGTTTGTATATATGTATGTACATAAATATATTTTTGGCCGCACAAAAATTAAAAAAATTTAAAAATTCGATTTTTATTGCGGAAAATGCAACCGCGAATTTTCACATTTGTACATATCTAAATACTATATATATATCTATATATTTATATATTTTAAAAACATAAGTAAAAACTTATCGTCCGCCCAACATGTTTTTTTATTTATTTATTTTTTGCTTAAAATGCAACAAAACCAATATAAAATGTCCCAAAGACAAATGTTTGGCAGTGAAAAAAATTATATACATATGTATGTATTTCTGAATGTATTTTATAATTTTTTATTTATATATTTTATAATTTTTTTTAAATGTATTTTAATGATAAATATGCAAGTTTAACAAAAATTAAGTATTTTTTGCTAAAATACATTTTGTGGTGAACATTTTCAGCTGCTTCAATCTAATGCTGAGTATAAAATTATAGGTGTTGGCCCACGCTGTGTTTTGTTAGGTACAGGGTTTTCCAATAAGAGGTATAGTTTTGATATTTAAAGAAACTTTTCTCTTAAAAGATCGAGGATTTCGTTGCTTTTTTTGGTACGTAGCGTCGTTTTGTTGAAGCAAACGTTGTTCAGTTTAAATCTATCCGATTCCGACCAATCCATTCACCTTAACTTGCTCCAGCCTCATTTCCGAAAAAGTAAGATCCAATGACCATAAATCGCTCTAAACAGTTACATGTTGCAGATGTAGAGACTTTTTTCAACAATAAAATTTGGACTTTCGGAGCCCCAGAAGTGACAGTTTTGCTTATTGACGTAGCCAACGAGGAGCCTCATCAGTCAAGATTAACTCGATGAAATTTTTATAGTGAATTTTAATAATTTCAATACGTTATTGAAGCGTAGTTTTTTTTGTCAAATATCACAAAAATTACAGCTTCAAAAGTGATATATACCGGAATAGGAGGCTATTCAAAACAACAAAAAAACCTCTTATTGGAAAACCCTGTAGTATGTATGCTTGGGTGTTTATAGAAATTATGCTTGTCAAAAGGAAGGAAACTTGTTATATTATATTATTATATTGGCTAGAAATATTGTGTGTACTGTTTAACATTATGGAATAGCTATATTTCATACAAAAAATGTCTGACAAGAAAGTCAACAAATATTTAATACTCTCCCGAGACAGACAACGTTGCGAGGAAATTTTCAGACTTCATGACGGTGCAGGTCGAGAAGATATAAATAATTTAAATAGTACGAGTACATATCGACAAAAGCTCTCAAGAACTGAGCCGAAAGTGGTACTGAAAATTTGTCAAAGAATTCAACTTTAGATAAGAACTTCCGCTAATTCTTTATTGGCGTTTAATTTCGGATCAAAAAATCGAGTTTTTTACGCAAAAAATGAAAGCCATATATTTGTAGAGTATGTGTTTAAAGGGATGATTATTTTTCGAATGGAGCTTCTTTAACAGCTTGTCTCACGCACGCTGCGAGACTTTCCAAAAACTTTGAACGCGTTTTCTCGAAACCATGTTTTCCAATCTAACTTCAAGCCACGGGCTTGATCTATCCATCCGATTTCTTTTATCTAAAAACTGTTTCAAAGTATATAGTTTTTTGTACGTCTTGAACCTGAGATTAGCATTAAAAATTAATTATTTATATTTTTTTAACGTAATTGAAGTGAAAAAAGTACCAAAAAAATTAACTTTATAATTGCAATGAGCATTATGCAATAAATTTATCCTTAAAATTTTTTCAATTGAGATTCAGGATGTAGAAAATTTCATGATCTTCAAGTAATGACAACGATTTTTGATTTCAATCTACTACAAGAGGCTGTAGGCTTGAAGTTGTTGGGCCATATTTTTCGCGCAGAGACCGATGGAAAGCGCCATTTTGTTGTCATCATTTTGAATTTCGGCTATTTTTTTGCCGTTTTAAAATCTCAAATAATAAAAAAATTTAATATTCAAAACCGGAAGTTCGTACGCCTTTGCATTTTCCCACAAAAAAAAAATACAAACTTTGCCTGATTTTTGCCCAATATCAGGGGAAGGTCCCCTTAAGCGATTATAGCCGAGTCAATTGGAGACATCAAGTCAAGCAAGATACTTCTCCACCTGAACTTTACAGCGAAGGTGGGGACCTCCGTTTCCTCTGCGTTCTACATATAATACTTTCAGAGCTTTTGTGTTTTCGTTCAGCCAGACAAATTGGCCCAGACAGCATAGCTGCTATTCACCGCTAAACATATCTAGAGAACCATAAATTGTTCGGAATTTTTTTTCATCGAAAACTTCTAGCGTCCGCTGTTAGTGTTAATACTGGTTCAAAGACAGGAGGAAGTTATCTACGACTTCAAACTGTCAACAGTGTCGTGAATGCCATGACTGTTTATTTGATGGCAGGAGATATTTCGCCTTGTTCTCGTTCACTACCAGACCCATACGCTTCGCTTTCTTATCCAGTTTGGAGAAAACAGAACTCAGGGCGCGGTTGTTGAGGCCAATGTTTTCAATATCATTGGCATACGCCAGCTGCTGTACACTCTTATAGAAGACTGGATCTGTATAGAGAACTATTCAGCTCTGCAGTTTGAAGTATTTTCCCCAGCAAAAGATTAAAGAAGTCACACGATTAGGAATCACCTGTTCTATAATCTCGTTCGATATCCAACAGCGCGGAGAGACCCTCCCCGATCCTGACGCAGCTTTTGGTGTTGCTTAACGTCAGTTTACTCAGCCGTGTGAGTTTCGCGGAGATACCATTTTTAGACACATCGGTATAGAGACAGCTTTTTTCCGTATTATAGTAGCTCTCGAAGGCTATTTTTATATTAGCGAAGAATTGATTTGAATCGATCTTTTTCTCAAGTTTCCTTTCTAAGATTTGGTCCATAGTAAATATTTACTCAATGGTGAATTTATCACGACCAAAGCACCTGATAAGGTCAAATCAATCTTCAAGCTTTCCCACAATAAGCTCGAAAAAACTATATATATATCGTGAAGGTTTATCTCACGATAATTGATGCAGGTCAATGTGAACATTTGAGTTCCAATAGTCACCCGACCATATTCCGCAAAGAAGCTGATGCTCATACTTTATCAGCTCTCCGCCAGTAGACCAAGGGGTTGCGCAGCTTTGTAGTTCAGACGAACAATTGCTATTCGGACCACATATCAGACTGGTGATGATAATTTAACTCATCGTCTTTGATTGGGTTTTCGGACACGCCGTTGCTGTTTGCAGTAGTAGTCCGATTAAGGGCTGAAAGGTGAAGAGGATATCTCTTTATTTTGACAACGAACCCAACGTTATCTACCTTTCGTTCATCGCTGACCGATTGGCGCACCGGAAGGACAACCGAAATATCCAACAGATCGGTGACGGAAAACCAATGGCAATCCGCTCTAAGCCCGAGACCGATCGCTCAGGTCGTGGTTACACTCGCATCTTACACTAACCAGCAACAGACTGCTCACCGGCTGCTATAAATTACATGGAAAAAGGAAAAGGAAATTACTAGATTATTTAAAGCTCTTAGTAAGTAGGTTTTGATGCTGAAAAACGAGGCGGATTCAATATCAAAACGGTCGTGCATTCCAAAGTTTGTTCTGCATGAACACAATAAAAGAGGCCTAAAATGTCTAGATGATATGATTTTTGTAAGGATGGAAATTCTTATTCGCCTCCCAGTTTAAAATTTAAGCTTAATGCATTCAGACCAGAAAGTTTCCTGAAATTGTCATTTAAACAGTCCGCGTTGAATATTTTTTAGTTGGTAGTACTGTCCTTAAATACTCTGCCAACAATGGGCGCCATCTGTCAACCAGTTTGTTGTAGCAGCTGTTGAAATTAGTCGATCACAGAAACTCATTTCTATACTGTAAGCTGGGTAAATGTAAGGCCATGATTTTGAGGTATAGCATCTTCGGATCGGTGTTTATCGAACTCCCTGTTAGAGTGATGACTAAAACTTTCTAAAACGCTCTCTTCCAGAAAGTATTTGATTATCTAAACCAATTCTAAACGAGGTCATACGATCAAATCTTGAAATACTGCCGAGTGTGAAGAAATAATTGTGACTCGAAAATATTCCTAAAGAGATGATAGAGCGAGAAAAATATCGTGCGAATAGAGAAGGTCGGTTAAGAAGCATTTTTGGAATTGTATTAGAGTGCCTTATAAAAAATAATATATATATATATATATATATATAATACCATTAATGTCATATTTACCTTTCAACACCTACATATACGCAAGTGCTCGCGCGAATAGATGAGTATGTATGTATTTAAAAACTTTATGTTTGTACTTTCGTACATAGCCAAGAGCTTCGCAGATTTAGTACATTAACCTAATTTCACTGTTTATTTAAATTTGAACAAATTAAATGTTATTTTTTAAAAATCTAATCTTTTTTTTAATTTTTTATTATTTGGAAAATAAAGTAAATAGTGATAATTTCTGTGTTATTTTCATTTAAAATAAACACTGCATATTTTATTTACTGCATATGAGTCACCCTGCGTGTTAGCCCCATTAGAAACGGCAAGTGCGAAATGTTTGTTGGGGGAGAACGACGTGCAAGCTGAATTTGATGAATGATAATTTTTCATGAATTGACACATTTGCGTATTGAAGAGTCTGTGAATGAAGTAGTACATATACATATATGTACATAAGTATTTGGTGTGTATATACATATGTAATAAGAATTGCATATTTGCAAATTTCAGATTGAAATATTAATACTTTAAAGAAAACTATTTCTTTCTATTAGAAAGCTGATTGTATATGTATGTAAATACATTTTTCGTTATTCAAATTTGTGAGTTCATTCACCTCTCTTCTATGTTCACGTTGTATACAAGTACTCATCCACCCATTCCCCCAAACTGATGACGACAACTCGTCACTTCCAAGTCAGCATAATTTAATAAGAGATAATAACCAAAAATATAAATATTTCAGCAACATAAAAATCGCAAATGAAATGAATATTCTTTTAAAGCTTTTGCTGGGAAAATATTAATTTCAAAAAAAAAAAAGAAAAGCTGAGCAGTGTATATTATAAACTCGTATTCCCGTGCTTTGAATAAAAAGTAGAGCAAACATCTGGTATTCAAGTACACGTATGTGAATAATATAAATAGTTAAAAATAAAAATTAATAAATAAAATAATTTTTTTTTACAGCGCATTTGAGGAAAATGGTTAACGAAAATCGTGTATAATTTTTTTTGTTTTAGTATTAAAATTAGTATTTATTTATTGCATCTGCTTCGACATCGGAAGATTAAACAATAAGTAATAAAATCTTAAAGTAAACTAAAACTTAAAGTCTATCGATAAAAACGGACTGCTGGCTTGACGTTGCTGTTTAGGAGGTTGTTTTGCCTCTTCTCCGCAGTCGATTTTGACTTCTCTTCCTTTATGGTGGGTATATTTAGATCTCTATGGATATTTTCATTATGTATGTACCATGGTGCGCCTATTATTACTCTTAACGTTTTCGATCGGAACCTTTGAATTGAATCCCGTCAACATCAAGCATCAAGAAAAACGGCCTAGCTATACTCTCCGAATTCGAAAGCTTTTCTTGTTTAATTTGTTATACACTTTACTTGCTCAATTGTACCATGTTTTTTGCGATATCCAAATTGATGTGTAGGAATAGTATCATTCTCATGGAGAAAAGGAGTAATTTTTGATAGCAGCGCACTTTTTCGAAAAGTTGGATGGGCAGGGCAACAGGCTGATTGGTCTATATGATGACGGCAGTGTTGCCTCTTTACCTGGTTTTGCTATCATAATTATCTGCGACTTTTTTCATGTTTGGGGATAATATCTTAGCTTTAATATGACCCAGGAAAGCTTTGCAAGGAAAACGAGAGCAAAGTTTGGCAGTTCTTTTAGTATTTTTAGTGTGATATGATCGTATCCAGGAGATATTTTAAATAACTACGGTGGAAATTATATTTCCTCAAGTAATAGTGTATCTTAGAGCAGTATGGTTTTAATAAAAATAAGGCATATATGAATATTAAACGCTAACAACCGCACAATGCGTTAAAATTTTTAAAACCTACTACAAAAATAATGATTCAAACCACATCTGGTGCTTTAAGAGTAGATTATGGTACACATAATCGTCCAACGACTCAGGCAAGTGGTAAAGTTTCAAAGAGATTTGAAGAGACTAGATCGATTACATAGGTATATTGTAAGGCCTGTGCATAATCGTTTTGCTCGTTCCGACTCAATATCGCCACTGTTACTGAATATGTAGCCCAAGACCGAAATGTGCCTATTTCTCGATGCTCTCAAGAGCTGGGATTTTCTAAAGGCACATTACAGCGTATTTTGCATTTGGACTTACACCTATTCATATAAAGTACAGCTCATAAAAGAACTGAAGCCAGCTGACTATTCACAACTACGTACATTCATCGATGGGTGCTTGAACAACAAGCAGTGGACGGTGAATTTTCGAACAAAATTCCCTTTAGCGACGAAGCGCAATTCTTACTCTCAAAATACTAAATTGTCGAATTTAGTGCTCCGGGAATCCTGAAATAATTGGAGAGAGGCCATTACACCCAAAAACGACTTACTATCTGGTACGCTCTTTGGTCCGGAGGTGACGTCGAGACTGTCACTATCAATTCGGAGTGTTATGGTCGTCAGTGATGCCAACTGCTTGAAATTTTTTCCCCTAAGCTGATTTTAAAACCTCCTAAATTCAAACCAAGACGCCCTAAATTTTTTTCAATAAATACAAAGTTTAATTAAATATTTAAAATTGTTACAACATCGAATAGATTAACTTACCTCCATATTCGTATTATGAAAACATTTAAAATAATAAGATTATATTAAAATATTACATAAGATTTACAAAAAACCATATATTATCTATTGCTTTCATTTTAATACATCAGTACGTCAACCGAGTAAGACAATAAATAAATAAATAAATAAACGCATTAAATGAACATAAATACATAGGTATTCTAATTTAAACTATATTAATTTCCAACTCATTAATAATTTCAAAGAACCCATTAGCTTCCTTCTCTTCTTCTGTATCAGGATTTTTAAAATCGTACATTTTAACGTTAAACATTTTTAACATACTAGAACATGGTGTAAAATTAACATATGATTTGAAGTTTCTTTGGATGCTGAATCTAACCATCATTAGGCTTTGGAGCAATTCCAGTGACAATTTATTTCTCAATTTGTTTTTAAAAACACTGTAGACCGAGAACGCACGTTCAACACTCGCATTAGAAATAGGAATCGTTAACAAGGCAATAGCAAACTTTGCGATGTTTTTAACTCGTTTAAATAAAAAAATTTTGACTTTATCGAAGTAATTTAATTTCCCCCTAAAAAATACCCTGAAAAATTTTTCCTCCGAAAAAACCACTTTTTTAAATTCTTTCCCCCAAATTTAGGAGGAAAACCCCCAAGTTGGCATCACTGATGGTCGTTTGATAATGAACTTTTTTTAGACTGCTACATACCACTTAACACGAGTAAATATGACTTTATTGCGAGAGAAATTCTCTAGCCGGATAACCTCTCGTCTTGGCTATGTTAATTGGCCCTCGAGATCGTGTAATTTGACACCGTTCGACTTCTTTTTCATGTGAAGCTACGCGAAAGACTGTGTTTATGCGGATAAACATTTAGCTCTTGAGCACTTGAAAGCCAAACATTCGTCAAGTTATAGCTGAGCTACCGTCCAAAAGTGGTCGAAAACTTAATTAAAAGGATCGAAGTTTGCAAAAATTCGCAAGGAGGTCCTCTGAAAAAATGTAGTGTTTCGCATGCCACGGATCAAACTGTATAATATAAAAGGAATTTCATCAAAAAATGTAATATTTGTCACACGAGTCGAACCATTATTTCGGTAGTATAAATCAAGTTACACATGTCAAAAAGACAAACTCCGAAAAAGTATTGGCTCCCACGTCACTATTGACAGTTATAACTTCGAGGTTGTTAATAATTTCGTCCAACACAGAATCACTCTTGCCAATAGGTGCTGCTTTGGATTTAAAAGAAAAGTCCTCTCACGACGAACCAAAACTTAACTTGACAAGTCTCTCAGCATTCCCGTCCAGCTATATTGTACAGAAGCACGGACGATTAGGAATCTTCGATAGAAAAGTTTTAGGTACTTTCCTCGTTGGCATCGGCGATTGCCACAGACGATAGAACGATGAGCTGCACGAGTAATACTGTGACATTGATATATTTCAGCGAAAAAAGCGACAGCAGTTATGCTGGATTGGTTACGTGGTCCGAATGACTGAGAGCACCACAACTTTGAAAGTATTCGATGCATTCCGCTGATGGAAGTAGAGGAAGAAAAAGATCTGTGCGCTGTTGAAAACACCAGGTAGAGAACGACCTGGCTGTACTTAGTATTTCTCATTGGCGCCAAGCAGCGAAAGGAATTAATGAATGGCGCGCCATTGCTGATTCGGCTATAATCGCGTGAGCGTTGTCTGCCCTAAAGAAAGAAGAGAAAGAGAAGAATATATGTTATTAGAAACTAAAATCGACCCTGTACCGAATTTCATGTAAATCGAATCACAAATAAGATTTTTGCGAATTTTTCGTTTTTCCATCCGTTTCGCGGAAATTTTCTTTCGAAGAAATTGTCTCCTGTTCTCAATTGCAGAATTGCTATAAATCCTCCGCTTTTACACATATGCAAATATATTTCAAATTATTTTTCTTAAAATAAGATTTAAGCAGCTTTAGATTTAGCCAGTTTTAATAACCTCTCTTTTTTGCTGTCAAAGTAGAAATAAAAAATTAAAAATACAGACAAAATGCTTTAATTTAATATATGGTTTTCCAAATAAATTGTTGTAGCAGTTTTAAAACAAATACTAAGCAACTAAATTCATTCATTTAAATTCATTCCCGGTTTCTCCGTCAGACATTCATGTTTTTGCAAAATCAATTAACGACTATGGAGGAAAATGGACAAAAAAAAATATGCTAATTATTTTCTTTTCACCGGAAAATGTGTATTTGAAAAACAAAAAAAATATGTACATACATAAATATATTTATATAATTGGCACTTTGTAACCGTTGAATCGATTTTCGGCCGACTTCCTCCTCCAATTTGTGGTTTTTCGTCTTGATGTTTTTTCCAAGTTTATACCAAGCCCTCTCCGAACGGCTGGTGTTTTTTTAAGGAGGAGCCTTTATTTCATGTCCGAAATACATTTGGATGTACGGGCATTCCCTGCCGAGGAGCGACCTCAATAAGAAAATTTAACTTAATTTTTTATCTAAGTTAATTTTCCCTAAATTTTTTGGATGTCAGTACGACACCGGGATATGAACCCGCGCCTTCCGAATGGCAGTACACAATGCTAACCAATCGGCTACTGCGGCCGCCCTGTACGTAAATATAAATAGAAAAATACATACATATGGTAAACACGAGTAAGTATTACTAGACCATTAGGGTAATTCAATTTATTTTTCAATTTCCGGGTGACAAAAACTATGTATGTATTTAGGCAATATAAGAAAACCTGGAAACTGGCGAATGGATTTTAAAATACAAAAAATAAAACGTATTTGAGTTAAACACTGTAAAAATAATTTTATTTTGTTGAATGCCAATTTTGCATAAATATAATTTTCAATATTAAATTTTTTTTTTTATATAGACAATTTTTTTATAATACATTATTTAATAAAAAATTACTTTATAACAGTACACCCTCATCAATAAGTGCAAACATACTCAATTAATTTATGTGCATTTTAATAAAAACAAATTCCGATAAAAAAATCACTACAAATTCATTTCATTTTAGTTATTGTATTTATCATGATTTTTTTTTATTTCTACTTGTGCGTCAACGGAAATTTGAATTTTTACGCACGCTTTTCGAAAAACAAAAAAAAAAACGCTTGCAGATTTTATGCTACAAAAAAAAAGCTTCCATTCACTTGATTTTTTATTTATTTATTTTCATCAAACAAAAATGTAAAAACCGAAAGATTATCTTTTTGTTTATTTTTTTATCTTTTTTAAATTTTTTTTTTTATTTTTTGTGGTGAGCGATGCTAATTAAATTCTTGCTGTGCTGCGAACATTGACATTTTTAGGGGAAAAACAAAAAAGATATTGTAAATTAAATAAAAATAAATAAAAAAATTATTATTGCTATTAAAATGCTATAACGTAAATATAACTTAAAAAAATAAAAATTAAATTTGTAATTGTGAGCTACAACTCCTTTAATTAAATGTTAAGTTGATTTAGTAAGATTTACATTAAATACATGTGTACATATGTATGTATGTATGAGGGCCTGTCTTGGAAGAGATTACCTATTTCATTGGAAATGTTTAACACCGGAAAACAATCAGTCTGCATCAGCGTCTTTTTTTGATGGCAACATTGACTTTGGCCGTTTCGAAAATGTTCGGATTTGTGTTAAATAAACATCATTTGCGAGATGTTGTGATATTCTATTTTAATTGGAAGAAAAGTTCAGGTGAAGACTATCGATTTCTTGTGAAAGTTTATGATGAATTTGCAAATACAAAGAGCATTCTGGTGGGACCAGACGGGCCAGGTGTAGTACGAGCTGCTAAATTAGGTGAAATCATTGATTTTCGACTACAACTAATGCGTTTGAGCCGTGTATTGCTGAAACAAACGAAAGGCTTGACAAGATGTGGCTCAACCGGTCAAAAACTAGTTGAGTCTAATTTTCGATGACTCGTTCGAGCATTTCGACTAGTAACTGGTGATGTTTTTCTCTAAGGTCTGAAACGCGAATGTCCGCAAAGACTTTAAAGTTTACCTATCCCCACGGGAAAAAGTCTATCGGTATGATGTCACACCATCTTGGTGGCGAATCGACTGGCCTAAAATGTGAAATTATCTGCTCACTGAAGTGTTCTCTCAATAAATCCTATGAATTATGCGATGTGTGAGAAGAGGTGCCGTTTTGTTGAAATCAATGCCGCCGAGATCACGAACTTCAATTTCAGGCATCTTCAAGTCGGTAATCATTTCATTTTTGAAGAAATATGAACCGATGATTCCACCAAACCACAAATCACACTAAACCGGCCACACGTTGTTTAGGTTTTCAGTATTTTGTTCAATTTTTATTCTAGGTGGTATTGTAAAGAACGAACTAAGCATAACCCAATATAAAATATTAAGTTTTTTATTATAAATATTGATTAAATACCTGTAAGCAAGCCAAATGCACACTCCGGATCTGAGCTTATTCACAATAAAATTAAACGTATAAGATTAGCTTGCAACCCGCAGCCGCAGAATAATAACACTGCGTTCACACCCATGACCTATACTTACATTAAATTTTTGTAAATCTGTCGGCGATCTTTTTTTTTGTAAAGAAAGTATTATCTATCTTTCGAGTCACTGGAGAATTTTCAGGAAACCAAAATATTCTTGTTTTGGAAAAAAATAATTTGAAGTAAGAAGAGCTATAAATGCGATTTCTTTGAATAGGTCGATCTCCCGTGCCGCATTTTTATCGAATACCGAATAATAAATACGATTTTTTTCAAAAAGGTCTACTTCCGGATGTTTCTAACCGCTTAAACTTTTCCTGAACTTTCAGCTATTCCCGAGTTATAGGCATATATTTACGAGTATATGTACATACATTTTGACGATTCATATTTACATAGTATGCAGTATACACATAGATTTTTTTTATTGTTAACCAAGAAAAACACATTTGTAAAATGGCTGAAAAGGAAATGCTTTTGATTCTTTATTTTTTTCTCAGTAAACTTTTTTTAACTAATCAACTAAATTTGGAGGAAAGGATAATGTTTAGGAGTTGGGAAAGATGTTAATATTAACTTTCAATTTATTCACCATCTCTTAGGCTCTTGAAGGAGCTCGGGTGTGGGCTTCTTAAGACTATTCACTCTTTCAACTTGAGAGTTTGTTGGATGGAACTCAGCGGGGGAGCTCTGTATGAGAAATTTGACAGCATCAGTAATGGCTTAAAGGTATCGGTTCCTTGGAGCAAATTTCACCTCTCTATCACTCTCCAATGAAAATGAATTATTAGTAGAACAGGTATTCGCTTTTATATGGTATAGCGAAGCTTGAGATAATTACTGAAAATTTAATTATTCTTTTTTTTAGTGATTCAACATAAATTTTCAATAACTTCATTCTAATTTTGCAAATAAAATGGATTATTTAATTAATTTAACAAACAAATTTCATGGTTCAGACAACAAAAAATTAAAAGAGAGAGAGAGAGAAGAAGTCAGGAGTAAGAATCATGTTTATTGTTAGAAATGTCTTATGTTTCTGGTCAGATTCATCATCATCTTCAAGGACATGTCGAACCATCGTCGTTTGTACCCATTTTCACGAAGCATGTTTTAGCCTATCCTTATTTAAATAAATTTTATTTGTATATATTTCGAAGAAATTATATTTGATTTAACTTTTCAGTCGCAACTATTATTTTTCTCTTTTAATTTGTGAACAAATAATATCAACCATTAGAATAAAGAACACAGAGGTGTCCTTCGAAAGCATGTTATAATATGAAGCGATTTTCGGTCGAGCTTCTCCTCCAATTTGTGGTATATTTTCCAATAATTCGAGGAACCTACAGTTTTTACTAAGCAGCTTCCGAACGGCCGAAGTGTTTTTATGAGCAGCTTTTATTTCATGTCATGAGAGGCAACCATAATTAAGAAAATTATTTTTCTATAATTTTGGATGTTGGTTGAACCAGGACTCGATCCCTTTCTTTCAGAATGGAAGTACGCAATGTCATAGTAAGAATAGAAAATTTGTTCAATCCCCACTTTCCGTCGTAGTGGAAGATCAAACGCCGCTTGTAATACGTAAACAATTGTGAGAATTGAGAGTACTTTGTTGTTGAGAACAAGCAATGTCACGGTTGCAGTACGAAAAAGTATTGAAAATTCTTCTGATTATCTAAAATCATTTCTTTAAGTACATGGATTTCTTGTAAAAGTTTTTCGTTTACTGAAAACGAATGTGCTTGAGCTGTCATGCTGAAGGTCAAAAGTTTCAGTGTCATTCGAAGTAGGAAAACTGATTTTTTTTGAAATTCAAAATCAAAAAAAAAAAAAAACTGCTGCAATATTCAAATGGCAAAATAAAAAAATTTTGAAAATTAAAAAAAAATAAAAACTAGTGCGCAGATGTTGCGGTACAAAGAGAAATATTGAAGATGATAGATTAGTCATAAGTTCAATGAGCAGCAAAGTTGGCACGTGTTCATATCACAAATTTATACCAGACAAAAATTATGGTTGATTGAGGCATAAATGTGGATACTCGTATGTGCATACATATATTTTATATGTATATACCTACATGTGTATATTACTATTATCTATATTTTAGTAAATATGTACATGTATTGAAAAGTTTCTATATACACTAGTACATACATATGTACATATATAAATTTATTAAATGCTTAAGTCTACATATACATTTTACATGCTTTTCAAAAAATAAAATTTTCACACTTTCCAAAATGTTGTTTCAAATTAATTTTTAGATAAACACACATTTATATACGTATGTATGGTATGTATATATAAACAACGATTGATTACTACTTTGTATCCAAATCATAATTGTTTTAATATTTCGTTGTTAAAGCATTTTCAAAATGAGAGAAGAGTAATGTGATTCTAAAAGCGAAAACTATTAAAAATTTAACAAGGCAGCTGTTTTTGACGAATATTAAATGTGTACATACCAGTCGAGTACATAAAGTATCGATATTAAATTGACCACAAAATATGAGTATGAAATATAAAATTTTATTTGATGGTACAAGGTGGCCTCAAAAACAAGAGAGAAATGAGCTTTTGGGTTTTCTGACATGCAACTTTACTCATCTGTATCTTTTACTTATCAACTAATAGCTAAACAACTTTCAAAATTTTGAACTCAGAAATTCTCAAAAGCACTTTTTCATTTTTGGTTAGATCTTACACATTGAGTCGTGGGGCCTCCGAACGAAATTGGCATAAGAGGCTTGATATCCGTCTCCGAATTATTTGTTTCCATGGGTGCCATTATGGACTAAGTAGCAATTGAACAGTAAAGCCCTCTCTTAATATGCAAAGAGCAAACTCTAAAAGTTGTTTCTTAATTTTATCTTATTATGTAGTGAAGAAGGATAAAGGTTTTTGACGTTTCAGTATGCTCTGCGTAAGAGCTCTGACGAATATTACATATGATGGAACAATAGCAAGAATGTAGTTCAGCGACTTGAGATCCAGATACAACGGGCCAACAGGCCTAAGTGCGCTCGATCAATGGAAATACGCTGGCTAAGTTATCTATTGGCGGCAAAACTAATTCGGTCTGTCTTTCTATGTTCAAAAAAGTGTTTTTTTAAATGAAAAAAAGTAAAAAAAAAAACATCATTAAGTATTGTCCGTCAGATGCGACTACTTGTATCCATCTCTCTGCTAATTTTCTATTATATTTTACATACTCATGTACCTATATGCATATAATTGGCGATGTGTAACCACTGACGCGAGTTTCGGTCGAGCTCCTCCCTCATTTTTGGTATGCGTTGATGTTTTCCGACAAAATGGAGGGTCTACAGTTTATTCTAAGCCGCCTCCGAAAAGCCGATATGTTTATGAGCACATGTCGTCGATCCAATCATTGAGCCATTTCGACCGGAACCGGTGGTCTCCTAAGTAGTTTTGTATCCGTAGAAAAATTCAGTAGTCGGAAAAAGCAAGATCTGGAGAATACGGCGCGTTAAGCAAGACCTTGGATTTCAGCGTTTTCAAATAGTTCTTCACCGAGCGTTGTCATGTTGCAAAATACCCTTTTTATGCCTTTCGATCTTTTCTGGTCCAATTTTCACGCAATGCACGGCTCAAACGTATTATACACGTATGTAGCCGATAACGTTTCGCACCAATGGTTTTGTCTGGTTTCAGTATCTCATACTTAGTACACCACAGCCGAACGCTCTTTATCTTCGACGCTGAATTAACCATTTTTGAAACTTCGAAACTACTTTCCACATGACTTATAGGTCGGCGCAGATTCATCATAAACTTTTACAAACATTCGATGGGCTTCAGCTGCACGTGTCTTCCAATTGAAACAGAAAATAAAAACTCCCAATTATTTTTGACAGATGTGAAACTTTTCCGATGAAATAGGTAATCACTTCCAAGATCGTCCGCAACTTGCAGCCATCCTTTGAGAACGGACCGAATTAATATGTCCCCAAATAGTTTTGAACATTTTGGAATATGTGCTGACTGGTAAAAGCACAGGAAATAGGAGCCCTCATCTCCGCGTGAAAGATCAGGTGGAGAGTGATCTGGTGACACATAGCCGGCATACAGAAATAGACGACCCAGTTCATATAACAACATATCAGATATCTTGGAAGAACTTTTTAAACTTGTAGTGGGTAATGACCATATGTAGAAAATCATTGGCTATAGTATCTATCAGAGGTAGGGCTTCAACATCCATGAATAAGAATTGGGAAGAAGTTATAAAAAGTTCTTGAAGTACATCCCTTACATGACCACCGGTACATTCAAATAACCATTAATCTTTGCTACACAAAAACATATCGAAGAAATAATCTTGGGCATCCAGGAGATGGCCAAACTAAACACACTATCTCTCATATGAGTCCCTGTTCATAAGGACATTTAGGAAACGTGTGGGTCAGGTTGGATCTCTCTATAAGCAGGATGCCTCAAGGTAGAACGAAACTACGTCTTACCACAAATCTATTAGAAAATGACCAAAATGGGACGGAAAGTGATCACCAGAAATTTACTCATTAAAAGAAGGAAAATATCCAAGGCAATATGAGTTCTGACAGGATAGCTGGAGTTGTAGCAGCTGCAAGTTTATAATGAACAAGAAGAAATGATGACCCATCTTTGGATCACATTGTTAGCTAGCATATCGCAGACAGCCAACGTCATCGATCTTATGAGGTTCAACAGAAAATCGAAGTGTTGGATAACAAAACATCAGGAATTTGTGAGATCACCATGGGATTTATTCAGACCAAGGTTAAATCGGAGTAATTCATCGATAGCCAATACAACCAAGCCTAATCGCTATTAGAAGGCAAAAATTTGGTTATATTTTAGTAAATTAAAGTCAGTTAAATATGGACGCACAAGATGCTCACATTACTTAAGAAAGACAAAAGCAGACAAGTTTGGTTCAACAACTTAAAACTGAGTCAAAAAAAGTGTCCAAGAAGACTTTGCGGTTCATTTGCACAGGCCTAGCTGAGAATTGTTGGTTCATACACTCTACAGTAGACCTGACGCCCAATGAGTTTTAATTTCTTCTCAATTAAAGGAATTGTGAAGAGCGGCAAAATTTCTCGAGAATAATGTGGATAAGGAGCCAATTAACTGAAATTTTGAGACGAAAAAACTTAAAATATTTTTCCAAAGAACTAAAAATAAATCTATTACTTTATTTAACGAACAGTGCAACTATTATTGCATATGTTAATATCTTTTTCTTTCGTTTTCTTTCGAATTCTTCTTATCTTCTTCTTACTTAATACCCACCATATACGTAACCAATACACATTTGATTCACTTGTGATTTAGACAAATTGGTCGTATGCCAAAATTAAAACGGTACTCAACGCCGAAAACAAACTTTTTCGAAACAGAACAAGTGAAAAAGGCAAAATGACAATATAGGTATACTATACATGCAGACATAAAGACATACTCGTACACACCAAAACGGATCGTTTGTGTCGTTCATGGGCTCGTGTAGGACGCGTGAAAACATATAGGAAAACTATTGAGGAAAATAAAATAAAACTGATCTCTGAGTTTGCCAGCACCAACAGCAGCAGCAGTGACATTACTTGCCTCACTGACCATTGGTCAGCTACTCGTTGTCACTCTCGTCTGAGGGGGGTGTAGTGGTATTATTCACAGCTGGGAATATGGACACCGAAAATGCTACAAAAGACAATGAACGAGCCATGAAAAAAATCGCTCATGTCAAGTTCTACACACGACCAACGCAATGCTTGCCTACGAACAAAAAATATAAATAAATATATTAAACGTTTGAACTTTATTGAAAGGGAGATGGACAGTGCGTGTGCTCGTGGACTGGGGGGAAAAGCTATATTGTCTTGATCGCTACATTGTTATGACGGCGACGGCGTTGATTATGATTGAACACCAGGAATAGTTTTGGAGGTTATGCTAAATGTGTTGGTTGACATTTCCTTCAATAGTCACGCGCTTATGGATTTCCTAAATAATTAGCGCAGAGTTGGAATTGCGCTGTATTTTCAACACCTTGAAGTGACAATTTTATTTCCCTAGATTGGTTAAGCACTAAAATTGCCAAAGAGACATGGGGTCTATCTAACTGCGGTAACAGCAATAACGGAAGCAAGCCATATTCCTCGAGCTTCCCTGTGGATTCATACCGATATAAAACTGGCTTCTTTACCATATCTTTGGTCTGGTGTTCTTTAGAACATTTTTATTTTATCGCAGCGAAAGTTAAATGTCTTCGCTTTGGTCTGCTAAGAAATAAGAAAAAACATCGAAATTCCGGTAATAAAGAGCTGAATTACTAGGCTTTACTATAGTCAGAATTTTCCCATTTATGAAATATTCGCTATTTTTCTAGATGGCTTCTTGACATTTTTAAGCTAATGACATTATGCCTTTCTTATAGAAACCCTTATCCCTATTGGCGAAAAATTGGGGCAATCAATTTTCACAAGCTTTACCTCAGGCAAGTTTTTCACCATCCAAAAAATTCCCCATAGAGAGAAACATACTATAAAGTGTATAAATTGAATTCATAAGAGCCTCCTAAACCAGCTTTCGAAGCTTCAGGCGAGTCGCTATCGATGTGTGTGGTCTAGCATTGTTCTGATGAAACACAACCCATCCTATCCTGTTGGCCAAAGCTGGGCACTTCTGGGCGTTTACTTCCTTCAAACTATTCGAACAGTGCTGACAGTGCAGGTCTGAATTAAGAGCTTGGCCGTAGAGAAGCAGCTTATAGTGGATGATTTCTTGCTCATCCCACGAAACACACAAAAAAGTTTTCCTGATCGTCAATCCTTGCCAGTTGTGTCGGCTATCTCTCCTCCGCCAACGAACGTTTACGTTTGACGTTGCTCTAAATGATCCACTTTTCATCACCAGCTACCAGCCGGTACAAAAATGGGTCGATTTAGTTACGATTCAGCATCGATTCGCAGATATCATATACATATGTACATATCCAGCCTTTTTCAAGTGGTTCGAAACTGGTTTTATATGCAATGTTTAGCTTTTGGCAATCAAAACAGTGCTCGAATGATGGTCAGACCAGACGATTTCCATTGTTTTATCGACATTTTCGGCAATTGGCCGCCCATAGCGTGGAGCATCTTTTACATCAAAATCAACGGAACGAAATCGGTGAAAGCAAAATTATGTGTGATTGACTGTTAAAGAATAAGGACCATAAATATTTACATTTCCATCTGTCTGACTTGCGTTTTATCGAAGAAAAATTATAGAATATAGCGAAGTTTTTCTTTGCCCGTGCCCATATTTGACATGCGCTAGTTAGAATTATATTCACTATTTAAAAATAAAAAAAAAATCATTTTAATTCTTTTTTAATGTTCTGATAATATCATCTTTCAAACGCCAGCTCGCATAATCCAATCGCACTTACAGAATGCTAGATACAGAATACTAACGTCATCTATTGGAAAAATAATAGATTTCTTTTTACTAGTTGTAATATTTCATTAGTTTAAGGGATCTCATCTTGAGCGTCTTAGATCAATTATTAAGTATCTGAAAAGTTGAGCTCCAGATCGGAAATCATCTGAGTAGTAGAGAAAATTGCATTGAAAATAGTCTGCTACTGCACAAGACTGCTTCTATTTACAATAGATACATAAGTCCTGGATGACAGACAAATTAAAAAATGTGGCACTCCGCATGGAACATCCTATCCCCGCAACTGTGGTCGACTTTAATAAACCAATTTATTCAGCTGCTTGCAGTGCCAAATAGAGTATAGATTTAGGTACAAGTTATCTTCCTGCCTATCTTTGGGCGAACATCCTAATCCTGCACTTGAAATCTACGCTCTATGTAAACTTGGAATTATTAGAGGTTTGTCTCTTCACGAAGAAGACGAAAACTCACCAATTTAAGGGGTAATAATATCATATCAACACCTGTCAAAGGCTTTGTTGAAGGAAATATATTGCCAGCGGAAACAGATCTCAGCTTGGAATTCATGCAGAAGGGCTATTGTGTCAAAATAGATGCACTGGTTTTATATGAGTCTCGTAAGATCCATACTATCATACGAACGGGTATAGCAGACGCGATGAGAACTATCCGAACAAAGGTCCTGGAAGTTGTCAATGATAAGGTCAACTAATACATATACCATACAAGTTATGCATGAAGCAGCGCCAACTCCTAGGAGACTGGAAAGTACTTGGACTCCAATATCCAATGATTACTACTGTGTCTTTCAAGCACATATTATAGGGATCAGACCTCTCAGCAACTTCAAATGTCGTCTAAAAAATTACTATTTCAACGTAGAGTGTATTTCGAAATTGCTGTGGGACAGCGTGGATTGTAGACAGACCAAATTCTTGCTCACACGAAGAAAATTTAGTATTCTTGGACGAAAAAACACACAACCGAAACGAGGAAATCGACTTCGACTGCAAAAAATTTTCGGTCTGATGCATCTATTTTTACAGCGTCCGGCAAATACGAATTCTTAAAATATGTAGTATGGTGGGAAAAAGATGGTATCAGTGGCTGACTATGGATGCAGTTGGGATAAATATTAGGATAAGAAGGGTCAAGGGTAAAGATGGTCAGTAGGCGAGGAAGGTACGTAACAGTGGTCGTAAAACTGGTTCTTCTTCATTCATTGGAGTGGAGGTTTTGATCTTCTTAGGCTTTCACCGGCACGTACTGCATCAAATACTTTAAAATTCGGATTGTTTTCATTGGTTCGGACGACATGACTTAGCCAGTATAGCTGCTGTCTCTTCACCTTGTAATAAGACGGCAATGATGGAGGACTTGTAGAGTTTAGTTTTGGTTCGTCGAGAGAAGACTTTATTTTTAAATAGCCTACTCAGTCGAAAGTAGCATCTGTTGGCAAGGGTGATTCTGCGTTCGATTTCAAGGCTGAAATTGTTATTGGTGTTAATGCTGGTCCCTTGAAAGACGAAATACTTAATCAGTCTGGAGAAGGCAGAATGAAGGGAGTGGCTGTTTAGTCGTTTGATTTCAATGTCATCGGCTTATGCCAGCAGTTGTACACTGTTGTGAAAGTCTATGCCTTGTATATTTAGCTCTGCAGCTCTTATTATTTTCTACAGCATCAAATTGAATTTAAATCTCTCGATAAAGAGTCACTCTATCTGAAAACCATTTGGTATTGAACAGCTCGGAGAGGTCCTTCCCAATTCTGACTGTCAGTTTCCACAGTTTTATAAGTTTTGCAGGAATACCAAATTCGGACATAGCGGCGTATGGCACAGTAAGAAGCTGTGCTAACGAAGGTAGTTTTAAAATCGTTGAAAATGTCGTGTATATATATTTTTTAGCCCTGAATGTGTGTAAGTGAGGAAAGTTTTTGACTGTCATTCACCTGGGATTGGCCAGAAACGATTATTTTGCATATGGTTAAAGCAGCTCACGATTTCCGGTCTTAGACCAAGCGTAGAGGACGTAGAGGGTAGCCAACAAACATCTGTTTGGAGGCGAGCTAAGGTCGGAAGGCAAATTTCCCTGCGGTTGTGCGTAGGGTTTGAGACCCACCACGTGAAAAACTTTACTCCTATGAAAAATTAACCGAGAGTAAAAAATTTGCCAAATGTCATCTTAAAAATCTTACCAAAGCTTTCTGTTACTAGTAAACATTTTAGAAGTTTATAAAATAACTCACTCGTGGTCAACATGTGACTTTTTCCTTGGGAAGCTGCCGTCTGCACTGCGGAAATATCATAAATTGTGTTTTTTATGAAAAAGTTAATTAAATTGTTTTATTAAAAATACTAATGTTTTTGAAATTTCTGTTGAACTCCTGGGAATTGCCGTGGAACGCACAGTGCATTGCTCATTCTTTTATTTTAGAAAAGCACCATTTAAAAATCCCCAAAAAAAGAAAATAATAGAAAAAAATAAAAAAAAACTGTAAACCGAATTAACAGACTCGTGCGTAGTGCACACGCAATTTCGCTTAAATTTATATATTATTTTTATGTATTTTACAAAAATCCGCACATAGGTATATGTATATGTATGTACTAAGCATATGTGTATTCGTGCGCTTACTTTTTAGTATTTTTCGTTTTTTCTAACTTTGAATTTTCCGAAATCTTTTATTTATTTATATACGAATGCTGGTGCGTCTATGTTTCGGCCGAAAATCTCGCGAGCACATTTTTCGTTATTTTCGTTATTTTCGTGAGTTTTCCAACATGGCCAAAACACTCACACACATATGCAAGAATTTAAACAAATACCTATACAAATTTATTTGAAAATATATTTTTATATAGTTCAAGCACATAAATACATATATACACACACACACACACACATGAACAAACTTACCGCTTGACCGAAGCGCACAAATTTTTCACAAAATCGAAAATGTGAATTTTTCGACTAAAATGTTGAGGAAAAATTTCCTGCGAATTCAGTGCGAGTTGGGCTACTTGAAGAAACGCGTTGTTTTCTGAGTGAGAGAAAACCAATCACCAAAGAACAACCAAATAAAAAAAGAATAATTTATATATATAATTACATGCAACTAAGTAATCTTAACAATTACTAAAAGCAAATACAACAAAGAAAAGTAATAATAAGTAATGAAGAGCAAAGTATTTGAAATAATAAAACATCTGAGTTTGTAATTTTATTGAAATGAATTCGTAAAAGAATTCAAAAATTCCTTGAGAAGTGTGAAGAAAAAATTAAATAAAGTGCCGTCGAAATATATATGAAAAAAGTTAAAAATAGCTACATGAAAATTACAAGAGAACACACTAATGTGATTTGCAAATAGATTTCAAAGATATTTTTCGTGTGTAAAAAATATATATACAATATAATATATATGTGAATATTAACGATTTTGATATTGAACATGATGAGTATTGGTTGACAGAAATATCGGATATAAAAATATATGACGAAATACATAAACGAATAACTGTAAAAAGTAACGAAGTTAATAAAAAATTACAGTGTAGAAATGTTGGCGGAATTTTCGAACGAAAACTGTGAAAAAATTGATTTTTTAGTATATAAAATGTGTGCTTTTGTAATAATTTTTTAAAATTCACTAAATAAATACATTTAATTATTTACAATTTACATTTTGAAAAACATAAAAACTGAACTTTTAAAAAAATGTTAAAATTTGCAAATAGTGACCAATGAATTGTGGTAAAATGTGTGGTAAAACCAACTCAGAGTGCAAAATATGTTATGAAAAAATATTAAAAAAAAATTATTTAAATAGAAAACTTTAGGAAATATAAAAAAATAACATTGAGAAAATCATTTCAAAAATTTAACAACTCTATATACAAATATTAATTAATTAATTTTTTTTATTAAATAACTCCCTTATTCATTTTTTTTTTTTGTTCAGAGACAACACCTGAAAAGCTTTCACTTCGGAGTATAAAAAGAAAGGCATTTATTTTCGTCGAAATATACAAAAAAATATTTCCAAGAGCATATTTTTAAAATTTTCACCGTAACAAGCTAGTGAAAAAAATTTTCTAAAACAATTTCTCAATTTAAAGTTAAGGTTTTGAAGTAATTGAAACTTCTTTGACTGAGTCAAGCTCATACGGCGGTGCAGTTAATCAGTTCCGTTAGTTAGAAATGATTTTCGTCCAAGCACCGCCTCAAAGTTCGACAAATCGAAGGATCCAGAGCTTAAATTAAGCCGCCTTTAGACGTCTGATGGCTTCTGATGAGAGCTTTTATTTTATGAGACACACTCGGAGGGATTGAGTGCAATTACAAAAAGTGTTGTTTAAATATTCTTATATAAGACATACTTATATGGTGCAGCCAGCATTCGAATCAATGACAAATTACCACAATTTTAGACAATTTTATAATATTTATTTGCTTTAGTAAAGATAGTTTAAGGCCTAGTCTAACGAAGGCCTTTTCTATGAATTTTCACTCCGCTTTTTAGTATTTATTCTTGTTCTTGACTTATTTATGATTTCTGACAATTAATGGTCATTTTGTTTCCAATAAGAGGTGTTATTTTGATATTCAAACAAACTTTTCCTTTAAAATATCTATGGTTTCAATGCTTGTGTGGTGCGTAGCGCCGTCTTGTTGAAAGTAAACATTGTTTAGATCAATACCAATCAATTCCGGCAATAAAAAATCATTAATCATATCTCTCTCGATGGCGCCGGACCATAAACCGCGCCAAACAGTATAGGACTGGAGAAGTTTTTCAACAATAAATCTTGGGTTTTCCGAGCCTTAGATGCTAAAGTTTTGCTTATTAACGTAACCATCGAGGTGGAAATGGTTCTCAGCAGTCAAACGGGTTTTTCGATGAAATTGAAGTGTGTATCGTCCCTTTTTTATTACTGACGTAGTTTTTACTTGTCAAATGTCAGCTTCATAAGTGACATCTATCGGAATAACAGGCTATTCACAATAACACCTCGTATTGGAAAACTTTTTATTAAAAATAACAAATTAGAAATGAAGAAAAAGGGAACTGAGTCTTTTGTATTACTTCGGTTCTGCTTTACCCATTAGAGTCCTTCATCTCAAAAATTCTTGGAATCGTCTCTCGATGTTTGGTAGATCTTAGTGTAGTCCCTCTCCTTTTTTGTCGCTCATATCGCTTAAGTTTTGTGGGAAAAATCAAGGTAGGAGTGCTGCAAATGTTTCTTTATAGACTTTTTAGCTCCAATCATACGATAAATTTGCTGCTGCTTCTTCGGACGTTAAAGATTTTATGCCAAAAAAAGTTTGTCCTGGCCTTTGCGTATTACAATTTGGTAAACAACTTGATTAAATACTAAAAGGTTAAGGGCAAGTTTGATGTAAAGAGGTGACAGGAAAATGTCTTGTGGACTTGCCAGTGATACAGCGCTATCTAATACTTATGAGTGATTAGTTCGGGTGCAGAAGTTGACTTGAATTTGTGAACTTGTGTTATTATGAAAAAAATTGTTAAATAAATTATTAATGAATTCAAAAGCAAATAATCAACCCATCCAAACAATTTCGAAATAACTATACTAAGTACATTTTCATTAAAATAATAAAGTGCTTAAAAAGAACAAAATGCTAGCGAAAACAGTTATTATATGCAAATTGTTAAGCAATAATTTATTTCAAGCAATTCGCTGCGGACAAAATATAAAAAAATGTTTTCCCAGATAGAAAGAAAATACAAAAATAAATATTGAAAACTACATACTACTAAAAAAAACTACTATTTGTTATTATAAAAACACCAAATGTCAAGTTTTATATAACTTCTTTTCGATTTTCAGTGATTTGGTGATAAGCTTTTTGCTCAAAAATAAAATATTAAAAATATAATAAATAAGAAAAAAATTTTAAAAATCTAATGAGATTATTAAAAAAATAAATTGCGCTAAGTCAACATACGAAAGAAAAAGATTACCTAAAATCTGTTTAAAGATAGAAAAAGTGCTTATTGCTTTTGTGGCTTGCTGCCTGTTGTCAACCAGACCAAACCGACCAACGCAACGAAGAAATAGATTTTTGGGTTAAAATAAAAAAAAATCCTTTAAACAAAAATAAAAATTCTAACTATATAAGCCCATTTGAAGCCAGCGGAAAAACAACAAAACAGCAATGAATTCAGCGGGGTGAGTAATTAAATAAAATGAATTCTTATTATTTCACATTAATATTACTTCAAATTATTAAATATTGAAAACTGTAAATTTCTTCAAAGTTAAGGGACTAAGTATTCAGAAAGGAATTTTAAGTCAAAAGCACGAAAGAAAATAAATTTTATAATTAGTATTTATAAATAAATTAACAATTAGAAAGGTAAATGTATTTGGATAAAAAAATTATCAACATTTTCTTTTTTTTTTAATTTAAACAATTTTTTAAGAATATTAAGAATTTACCGTACACAACATGCGTTTAAAAGCAATAGCAATTTTAGTACATCAATATGGTAGTTTCACCTCTCAGAAAAGAGAGAGAGAGAGAGAGGAGAAAGATTTTCAAAACACTTAAATACCATACATATGCAAAAATTTATTGCCAATATTATAGTGTGGGTTGCTTGAGTTTTTATGTAATAAATATATTTTTTTCATTGCTTTCCTTAACTTTGAAGGCCAGCAACGCCCACAACATCAGGGCCGTCAGCGCCAAACGCCACAATATGCCGCTACGCAGCGTTAGTGACGGTTAAGACGTTGCGTCCGTCAGCTGGCAGCACCCGGTTCGACAAAATGGTAGTGAGTGAGTGCAGTGTCCAACTCTCGTGGGTTTATGGGCGGCGTGTGCGATATGCTTGATTTTTTTATTTGAAAAAAAAAAAAATCGAATCTAAAAGCAAAATAATAAAACAAAAATAAACAGGAAGACTTAAAATTAGGAAAGTTTTGTATATACATAAGTATAATTAAATAAAATAATATAAAAACAATGTATTCTAAAACATTTGATTTTTAAAATACAATAAAATTAAAATACATAAATAAATTTAGTAAATAGCGATAAATTTAAATAAATAAATGTATAAATAATAAAAACATAGAAAAAATAATTGAATGAAAAGTTTAAAATTAATAAGAAAATAACGAAAACTAGAAAATAAAATAGTTTGATGCATGAATTTTTATTGTTGATGCGAATCGAAAATTCAACTATTTGAATACACACTCACAAGAGTAGTCAACCGTTGGACCTTTTGGCATTTAACTGTCTTCACTCACTCAAAATCGCTTTCCGCATTTTCATACTTTGGCTTGTATTCCTCGACTGGTGTTTGTATGTATTTATTTGTTTGATTTAGGGCCCTGCCAGAAAAGTTTTAGTTTTATTCTGTCATTTCGGCACTCAGCTGTCTTCATCATAAAAAGCAAATTCGCACAGAGTGTCACATAAACAATTAATTAAATGAAATATTATGAGCAAGTGGGCGGCACTACTGTAGGCGGTTTATTAAACAACGGTGAAAAAAAGCAAAAGGAAATACTTATGAATGAAAAAAAAATCAAATAAAATGAAATAAGAAAAATAAAATTAAATAAATGAATATAAAATAAAAAAGATATAATAAAAAAACAAAACTAAATAAAACAAAATAAAAATTAAATCAAATACAATAAAATAAAATTATATTAAAAGAATTAAAAAACTAATATAAAATAAAATAAACGCATATAAAAGAGAAGAAAATGAAGCAATGTAAAATAAAATTAGATATAATAAAAAATATTATATAAAATAAAATAAGGTAAAAAAAAATAAAATAAAATAAAAAATAATAATAGAAATAAATAAAATAAAATAACTTAAAATAAAACAAAATAAACCAAAATTAAATAAAATAAAATAGCATAATATAAAATAAAATAAAATAAACAAAATAAAATAGTATAAAACGAAATAAAATTGAAAAAATAAAATTAAATGAAATTAAATAAACAATTAAACAAAATAAAATACAAATGGTAAAATTAAATAATTTTATTGAAAAAATAACTAAACTAACTAAAATAAAATTAAAAAAACATGATTAAAAAAAATAAATAAAATAAAATGAAATCAAAAAAAAAAAAACAATGAAAAAATAAAAATAAAATAAAAAAATTAAATAAAATAAAAAAATATTAAATAAAATAAAATAAAATAAAATAAAATAAAATAAAATATAGTAAAATAAAATAAAATAAAATAAAATAAAATAAAATAAAATAAAATAAAATATAATAAAATAAAATAAAATAAAATAAAATAAAATAAAATAAAATAAAATAAAATAAAATAAAATAAAATAAAATAAAATAAAATAAAATAAAATAAAATAAAATAAAATAAAATAAAATAAAATAAAATAAAATAAAATAAAATAAAATAAAATAAAATAAAATAAAATAAAATAAAATAAAATAAAATAAAATAAAATAAAATAAAATAAAATATAATAAAATAAAATAAAATAAAATAAAATAAAATAAAATAAAAAAAAACCTATTATAATAAATATAATAAAATGAAATAAGATAGAATAAAATAAATCAAGTTAAACATAATAATATAAATGAGTTAAAATAAAATTTAATAAAAAAGGAGAGCATAATAAAAATTTAAGCAAAATAAATTAATGAAAAGTTAAATATTCACTTAATATTAAATACAATTATTTGAAATAATATAAAATGAAATTAATTAAAATAAAAATGACAAATTTGGTTAGAAATAATTTTTCTTTTAATGCTTTCAAATTAATTTACTAATGTTATACTATTAATCGTTATCTATTAATATACTCATACCTGTTTAATAAAAACTATTATTTTTAATTATAAAGTAAACAAATAAGTTTTTCGTCTACTAAAACAAATAAAATTGAAATAAATTTTAGAGTGTTGAATTTATTCGTTTTTTTCTCGCCATTTTATAATTAGACAAACAACTAAAATAATTTTTTGTTCCAAATTACTAATTGCTTAGTTGTGCTCATTTGAAATTAGGTCAGCTCTTAGTGAGCGTTTTTTTTATTTTTTTACTTAAGCAAGCAATTTACAAATGTCAGAAATCTTCAGTAAAAAAAACCTTAACGATTTTGACATTTTCATAATTTGCTTTATTTTTTTAACTCTACTAACTCAAATAAGATTTTAATAGTTTATTAGCATAGTTCATTAAAAAAAAACTAACGTAATTTTCATTCTAATTTTTTATTTTGTATATTTTAAATTCATTGTTTATCGGTAAACAATAAGAAACTCTTCTATATTTTGTTATTTTAAGTGTGAATTCAAGGTCATATAAATTAGCTAAATTATTACATACACAAAATGCGAAAAAGAAAAACAAACAAAAAAATAAAATAAATACAAAAATTAATTTATATAAAAAGTTTGAGACAAAATTTGTTTAAAAATAAAACTAAATGTTGCTAAACTATTTAGAATTAGATGGCGAATCGCTCTAATCGGCACATGTTTTTATGAGCAAAATGTGGGCATATGTATGTACGAGTATTTATGTTTATATAGCCAAAAATTTAAAAATAATATTCAATTTGCGAATCGCGTAAAACACCTCGATGTGAGCAAGTTATTCAAACAATAATTCTAATTATTATATTATACATCGAAATTAAAAATAAATTAAATTACTTCCCAAACTATTGACAACTGGCACTTGTCAGTGGGTAAATTACTCAATAATGGTTTATATTTGCTAATTGTTATTTTTGCACTCACACGCACATACACACGTATAAATCCACAAAGATATTAGTCATTTGCCATTTATTTTCTTCTTTTATTTTTTAAACATAAATAATTTACTAATTTTTCGCTGTCCAAAGAAAAATGGGTCATAAAGTAGCTCTAGATAAATAAATTAAACACATGCAAAGATTCTTGACAATGAGCGAAAGTATACAATTCCAAATCGCCA